>APFE030351822.1:5247-59126 GCA_000404065.3 Pinus taeda
AATAGTCAAGCATCTGATAGTACATTGTCCCACATCTGATCTCGATTGGGTCTCTAACGAAACTGACATGCAACATTTATCCATGAGTGAATCCTCAGTTATCTAAAATAATAGTTGTCACATGCATGCAAGCATTAACAAACTATATTTTATTATTTTAACAACTTGTTTAAAATAATCTAACTGGACTTGACTAGTTAGAACTAAGTCAACTGATTCTCTCATTATAGAACTCATACTTATTCCCTCAATCAATGGAGGAAATTAAGGATAAACTCCTCAATCAGTGGGACAACTCATGTGCATGCTCACAAAGACTTCAAATTCGAATTTCCTTAACTAATTAACTCAATTGAATTAATTAATTAATATTTCAAACTGCTGTTAATATTTCCAACTGTCGTTAAGACCAAAATTAATTTTACTTCCTGTAGATAGACTAGGGACTGCTATAAATAGGAAGGGACCTAGACATGCTATTTTTAGAACTTTCTATTTATAGCAGTTTCACCTCTCACCCAATGTGGCCAATGACCTCACTGGCCAAACTGCTATTTTTAGACATGTTATTTTTAGCACATTCTAAATTTAGCATTTCTTGTTACACATTTTTCAACACTTATAACCAAAACTAAGTGATGAATGGAAATGATTGTAAATTGAAATACATGTATATATCTATCTATTACTCGGGTTTATTTGTGTTCATTTGTATGCGATCTTAAGTGATTGTCCTTAGTGTATGATATTAAAGATTAATCAAACACTTGTATAAATGAAAACATTTAAGATAATTACTTTGATTAAAAAATTTAAGCAAAATAATTGATGAAGCATATATCGCATCAAATAACATAATAAATCGTTAATATATGTATTAAAGATGGCAATTCTAGCATGTTCTAAAGTGAATTAATGTAAAATTGTGTTAAAAAGGTACATATAAAAACAATGCAAAGAGGAATGATTGTTAATTACATAAACAAAACAGAATACAAAGATAGAAATAACTTATGTATGTTACTCTGCATATGAAAGAAAACAGTCGTGGTTTGGTCTTCTTATTATGATGCTTCTAAAAGTACAAAAGTGCAAGCTTCTAAAAGCCTTCTTTACAAAAATCCAGAACCTTGATATAGACGTTCTATTAAGAGGAGTTCAATAAGTACAGAAGTGCAAGCTTCTCAAAATCATTCTTATAAAATTTCGAGACCTAGCCTAGTCTTCCTATTAGGATAATCTTAAAGAGTACAAAAGTGCAAGCTCTCCAAGACTTTCCTTCTAAAATCTGGGGGTCACTTTTACGTATACATGAAAGGGTTTATATAGTGAATACAAAAATGAAAAAATAGAAATTACACAAAACGCTCAGGAGGTTTGAACAATTCCCCTTATAATCAGTGATAATAAGACACAAATAGAATCAGTTTGATGACGACCTGAGGAGTATCATTTTGTCTCCTCTCTCATTTGCTGCCTAAGCCCGAAATATCTAACATTAGCTGACTTTAGGGGGATGACTTGTCTTTTATGTGCAATTGTCCCGCATATGTGGCACCTAAAATCGTAGAAACAAGTAAGCGAATGAGTCAATAGGTAAATGCGAAATATCTAAGTACTTACATTGCGAACCGTTGAATTACCTTGAGACCTGAAACCACAAACATCGTTAAGCCTTCATAATAATTAAAAATATGAGTTCGGTGATTAATGAAGACAACTCAACTTTCTATTGAATGGAGAAATCACATCGCAAAAGACCTCTTGTGACAACTTTAAAACATGACTAACTGCCTCCTCGAAATGCGATATGTGATCCCAATATCGCAAATCTCACAAAATCACAATCACAGTTTCGCAACATCGTAGTGTATGGCGAAGGTTTTAATGAACAACGACATTGCAATGCAATATATCGCGTCGAAAGTTCAAAGGTGGAGAATCACAATAAGTGACAGAGGGATTCACGATTGTGGACTCGCGATGGGTCATGTGGCATTGGGATGATGTGGCATCGGGATGGGTCCTGCCAGTGACTTACTTTGTTTCAACGTGCTTTTCCTTTGTTATTTATTCGTTGTTAGTTTATGAATTTAACGTTGTGCTTTGTGATAAACTTTATTGCAATCGGGAGATCGGAGGTGAATGGAGTGGTATGCCTTTGCAAATCTGCGATCCATCCAGACATGACATATTATAGATTTGTGTTGACTATTATATCGGGTCTAGAGGGTTTATCACATATCGCAATCGGAGTGGTCATCAGAGTTTTTAAACTACACTTGTTATAACTTTTGTGATGCGGGAAGCTCTGATATGGAGTGGACCTTGGATAAATGATTTGGATTATAATCAAACTTTGGTTAATTGTTTTTTTATTATAGCTTTGATATATGATATTCAATCAATTATCACATCTAATAATACTTAAGGTTTAAAGCCTAAGTATTTCTCTTATTCTTGAGGGCTATGTTCATTGGGATTTGTGATATGCGATATACTTTATCGCATGACATTGTTTCAAGAGATAAAATAATGGGTGCTTATTAAGACTGCGAAATGCGATAAGTAGTGGGACTTTTTTTTTTTTTTTAATGTTTATTTTGAATTGTGCAGGCAATGAGATTTGAGGTTTCAAATTCAAATTTGTCCTAAAAGCACTAAAATTTTATTTTTCTTATGATTTCGAAATTAAAAAGAGGTCCCATTATTTATCTATATTTCCTAAGACATTTATATATAAATAATGGAGGGTTGTTGAATACCACAATAATTGGCGATTCACTGGAAGAACCAACTATCTATCATAAATAATAATGAAATTTCAAAAATTAAGTAAAAATAACTCAGGAAAGGGAAACTATTTTCAAAATATTTAGATAAATAAAATTACTCTGAATATAAAAATTCACTTAATTGCAATCTCTTTTAAAACCTTTCATAGATGAAAATACCTATTTGTCTACATCAATCCTTAATTGGTTATAAAGATAAAGTCGGGGGCCTTTTACAACTTAGCCTTTTGATATACTCATTTGCGTCATAGCTTCGACAAGGTTACCTTTTAACCATCAATGATTTAGAATCCCATCCTTTTAAGAGTGTAGTCGTTAGAGATAAATTCAAAAACATATATATTTATTTTTCTTTGTTTGTTTTTTTTGTTAATTTTTCCAATAGTAACTAAAAGCCATTGTCCTAGCTTGGTGGCTAGAAAGTGATAATGCCATTCACTAGTTGTAATTAAACTAAACAAGCTAGCTCATGATGAAACCCCTTGTCTTATAATTGAAATAATCATAATCCATTACCCTGGTTTGATATTCAGCAATTGGTAATGCCAGTCTATTATTTCCCTATGGTCATGGTAAGCAGACTTGTGATGAGACCTCTTATCTTTTAGGTTTATTATATTTTTGAATTACACTCTAAAAAATATGTTTTAATGGATGGGGAGAATCATTGACTCCTTAAGAGTTTTGGATGACAATTTTAGAGTTAAAGATGCCTAGATGTAAGGCATTATTTACTTTATTAAAGAAAACCTTTCTTGACTAATAATAGAGTTAAAGGATTTTATAAATTTTTAGGTTTAAAAGAATTTACAACTTCAATGGAAAAATTTCAGAGTTTTATGATTTTTATCTAATTTTCAATTTTGTAATCACTTCCTTAAGAATTCCTACTTTCAAAGTGAAAAAATCATAAAATGATTTAAGAGATGTTTATGGAAAGCCAAAAGTATGTCATTTAACATTATTATCTAACAAAAAAATGTAAATGCAATAATATTTACAATAGAAGATATGATCTTCTAATAAAAGAATTTTCTCAAAATAAGCCCATTCACATAAATGATGGGAGAGTCACCAAAACCAAATCAAAACCAAAAGGAAAAGAAAAGAACTCTAATCTAAAGAAAGAAAAGAAATCAACAGACAAAATAAAAATAAAAAAATGAAGAAGAAGAAAGGTGAAAGAAAAACCAAATCTAAAAGATAAACTCCAACCAGATTGTTTATACAAATTTCTTAACAAAAGAAGTAAAGGAAGATAATCATATAAACGTTACTTCTTAGTTTGAGATTTAGATAAATTTTAGCTTGCAGATTTATAATCATTTAATAACAGTGACGATAAAATTTAGTCCAAATGAAGAAATTTCTGTTTGGTGTAGATTTTCTTGTTCTAAAGCAAAACCGACAAAAAGCATCTTAACCATTTTCTAATTAAAAGTAATGCTTAAAGAAACAGACGAAAGGTTTAGAAACTTCTCATTTTAGATGATTCGATGAGGATTGTTACTGCTTCTTTTAAAAACTTAAAATCAAACCCGGAGAATGAGCTCAAAATCTAATCTGGTAGAGGTGTGAAAATTTTATGAAGCGCTGCAAAAGAGAGTTTTATATCAGGAAAAACTTAGAAACAAAATTGTACCTAAAATTTAAAGAAATGAAAATGAATGAAAGTGGGCACAGTGAAACTTACCATTGAAGAATTTCATTTAACCTTACCTGAGAGATATGACTTTCTCCAATGCAAGGTAACTTCTTCTTTTAATTGAAATTTAAAATATGAAGAGGTTGATTTCTTTTGAAATTTCATTATCCCAAAATCATTATTTATTAAATCTAATCTAAAGTAAGCAGTAAACTTAAGAAAGTAACGTCTCATGTTCAAGGAATCAGAAGTAAACCAAATCTATCAGAAAATGAAAAATGAGGATATGCTTCTTTATGAATTGCGATGATTTTTTTTTTTGAATTTATATCAGCCCCAAAATATTGAAATCGGTTCAAAATCCAAATAATGTAGCAATTATGTACATGACGAGGACTTGAACCTTTATATAATAAGTATGGAGTGATATATAATTTTTTTTAAAAAAGAATTCAAAAATGAATTAACCATGGTCCATTAGCTTTACGTGTTCCATATTCTTTATTAACGAAGCAAATTGCCGAGAAGAGTGAAAAGAGCCATGTGCATGCATTATGAAGAATATATATATATATATATATTATATATATATATATATATATTAATATATATATATAGTCACTAAGTCATCCTGATGGATGAATGCTTGGATTTGCTTGAAATTATGATTAAAATACATCCAAGCTGTGTTCCACCATGATAACATGAAAGTACCATGTATAAAATGATAATCAAACAAGACTTCATGTTAACATAGTGAAAGATCCCCCGGATGCGGGTGAAAGGCTGGATTAAATGGCAGCTGTGGTGCTGCGTGGCAAGTCCCATGGGCAGATGTCAGCCCGGACAAGCCACCACACCCCAACATGCCCGCACCATAAATGCGCAGGGTTTATCCGTTCAGGCGCTAGTCCGTTCGGCCTTCAGTGAAGTTATGGCGATACAGACATTCCTAGGGAAGATGGCCAGTACTCAGACGCCATTAAATGCTCCACCAGGTCAGACACTCATGGCGGTCCATAAGAAGGTGGCTCCCCTGCACTATGCGCAGAGACATGAGCAGAATTTGAGAGATCCCGAGCATACTCTGGCCGCGTGGAGAATTTCAGCAGAGGTGCAGGTGAGGGTTTTAGGCATGTCTGAAGAGCGCAGAGGGCCGAAAGGCAGGGGCGGTGCACGGGGTCGCCCTCCAACACAGAGGAGAGCCACTCCACCTGCTTCCTCAGAGGATGACCCTTGGGTTCATGGAGGCCACCTGCAACGGTCCATCAGTAGGCAAATCAGCCAGGAACCACGGGATTGTGGGCATTCGGAGCACCCTGCGATTAAATATCGCATACCCTGCACATTTGAGGACAAAACATTGATTGTCTCAGTCACCGTGGAGCATTGCAGTGATGCTCGCCGGCCACGGGATGGTCCTACGGTGCCAAGGTTGGACATGGAGGTGCCCAAGGTGGATTTTCGGCACCCTCCTCAGACAAAGGAAGCTAGTACCTCGACGATTCAGCCTGCCAGGACGCCGGAAGGAGAAATTCAACCAGCTATGAAGGACAACAACAAAGAACCTCGGCCAGTGACGGAGGACGAGCCATATGAGACGGACGAAGAATAACGACGCAGACCTCCAGTTCTCTGTTCATCCCTTCTTTTTCCTAGTGTCGGCATATCTGCTGTCTAGGTGTCTGTATCACTGCAAGTTCATGTGTCAATATGTCAATGTGCCTGTTACGCAACATGTGTCAAAGTGTCGGTATATCTGATGTCTAGGTGTCTGTACATCTGCCTGTTACGCCACTGTGTCAATGAGTCTGTAATGCCACTGTGTCCTCTGTGTTGGCTGAAATGCCACTGTGTCGGTTTAAAGTAGTCTCGGCAAGCTGGTTAGAATTGGACGTTTTCATAGATATTCTTGAGAATTCTCCACGGAGATTCAAGGCCTCGGCCTGGTGTAATTTTGAATGTAATGCTTCAGTTTTTGTAATATAATTAGAATAGTTTTACGCAGAAAAACATAGTGAAAGATCATAATGAATTGATTGGAGACCTACGAAGTTTCTTAATCGGATATTCTTAAAATTACAAGTTTCAGAGAGAATCAAAGTAAAAGAAAAGAGCTAAAGTTTTCCAAAAATTATGGGTAAAACTTCAATAATCAAAAACCTTGCTTTATAATGTTTCAAAATATTAAAAGAAAGCAAGATATTGGAACAAAAGTTTTTTGTGTAATTTTTACAAACAAAACTTATGATATTGATCATGTCCGATAACGATTGTTTGTTAGATGTATAATGTAGGAACATTGTCTTTTTGGAACTTCAAACATTCATGTATTGGAGATTAAAAATTTCATAAGATTTTATAAAGTAGTCTTATGACTTTCATCCCAATAGTAAGAAGTTTTTGTAAAAATGATTGCAAGAGCACTTATATTTACTTGTAAAATAAATTTCAAAGGAAAGGAATCTGATACTTAATGATTATGAAAACAAATCAACTATCAAAGGTCTTGGAAACCTTTTTTGAAGCCAAAATTATCATTAAAAAACTCTAAAAAATGAAAAGCATAAAATCAAGATTTCAGAATTCGCCGATTAGAGGCTCTGAATCCCTTCGGAAGAAAGGAGTATCATTAAAGGGAAATAATGTGAATGAGTGTTATGAAATGGTTTATCTCAACTTGGCAAATTGTAATATTTGGAACACGCGTAGATAAAATCACAGATAAGATCATTTGCCGCAAGATTCAAAAGAAAGCACTCGACTAAATTTGCTTTTAAAATAAAAACCCTTTTAATAATTTAAGTAATCATCGAGAGTTTCAATCAGAGAAAGATGTTATTGGAACTTTCTTATGACGAGAGTTACAAAATATAACGATTCGATTGAAATCTTCCGATAATATATTTTTTCCGAGAAAAAATTGAACTTTTCATTACAAGACAAAAAGTTACATTGTATATGTTGTTAGGCATTCAAGTGACTGTATGATTTTTAGTCATAGAGTTGCTGAGATGTTGCTTGAGGGATGCACCTTTTTTCCATCTCGATTATCTGATTCTGATTCATTGATCAATTTTGAAACCAAGGTCTCCTCAGAGAGGAGAAAAGCCTCGGTTGATCATTTTCTTGAGCATCATAACCACATCATTGGTCTCTGTTTTTAGCAGTAAAACTAAACTGATGTGGCTAAATCATTCTCGGGTCCCCTTCGAAGGGAAAACAACCCAAACAAGAATGAGTTAATTGGAAATTTTGAGAGTTTTTAATTTGTTAAGGAGTTTAAATAGTGCAAGTAGCTATTGTTTTGAACGGAAAAGAAAGAAAAAGAAAAAAATTGAAAAAGAAGGAGAGTGCCTGAGCCCAAGCTGTGGACTTAAAGAGATTTTGAGCATAGGGTGGATGATCCAACACACGGATCTCATCCATCTCTGTGTCCTCTATCCGCCAACTGCCCATATTTTGTTGTAGACCCACTTTAGAAAGATGGTCTATAGAGTCATTGCGTTCCCTGTATATATGACATAGAGAAACGATGTTAAAATGAGATTTTAAATGTAAGGTTTCTTCTAGTAATGGAGATAGAATGTAATTCTAACATCTGCTTGTTCCATTGAACCATTTGACAATATTCAGAGAGTCCTCGAAGATCTGAATCGTGGATATGCCCAGTTGGATGAGCCAACAAAGAAGGAGTTTTAAAGCTGTCATCTCAATGAAGTTATTAGTTCTGGTCCTTATACCCACTGAGGCTTTGAGGCATCTATGGGGTTGTAGGTGAATGATCATCCCAACACTGCATTTGTTGTTTTGGCTGGAGGCTCCATCGAAATATGCCCATGGAACCCCTTCCTTAATACTCTCTTCTTTGATCGGGCAGGGTAAACCCTCGTGAATGGGCTCAGGAATGCTTGTGAAGATAGATGCATTTCCTACAGCTGTGCTCTCCACCGAGGGAATTTGATCTTGAAAGATATTTTTATTCCTTGCAATACATAACCCCCAGGAGATGATTAGGGGAAGGTTCCTCAGATTTTCTTCAGGATGTTGGATCCACCAAGATTTCCAGGCTTTAGCTATCGTTCGCCCATTCCATGAGACTCTTTTGTGGATCAGTTCCCCGACAGCTTGCCAGACTGCTTTGGAGAAGGAACAATCAATAAAGAGGTGAAAAATTGACTCATAGGCCATTTTGCAGAGGGTGCATCTCCCTGGACTTGACTTATATCTTTTCTGTAGGATGTCCCAGGTTGGCACCTTCTCCTTAAGGATGCACCAAAAGAACATTAAAGATTTTTCTGGGCATTGCATTTTCCAGATTAAGGTTACCCACCAGTCCTTATTTCCCCAACCTTTCTTTGTCATTAGGTACTTGTAACCTTGTTTTGGAGAGTATTTGCCTGAATCTGAATGGGCCCAAACTAACTGATCTAGTCTATCTCTTAGTCGGACATTTGATCGAGAAAACTTTGAGGTGAAAGTGATCCATTCCCTTCTCCATTGAGGGTTGAGATTTAGGTCTGATCCTGTAAGCCATGCTTGGCCCCAGATGGAGGAGTGACCATGGTTCTCAATCTGGCTAAGGTTATTAATGCCTCTTGTATTGAGATGATTGATGAGACTCGGGGATAGTATGAAATATTCGTTGCATCCTAGCCAAGGATCCTTCCCTATTTGGACATGTTCTCCATTGCCTACCTTCAAGGATAGGCCTTGTTCAATGATCTTAAAGCCATCTAATGTTGCTTTCCACACCACTGAGGCACTGCCTTTCTTTTTGGTTGGGCTTCTAATCTAATCTTCCAACGGTATTTGATCAATATATTTCGTTTGACCACCGTAGTCTAGAGGTTCTCTGTTTTGATAAGCCTCCATCCCAACTTTGCTGTCAGCGATGGTCCAAAGGCGGTTAAATATTTTATTCCCCATCCTCCCCAATCCTTTAGCCTTGCCACCCTTTCCAAGGCCACCCATGGGAGTACCGAGTCTTCCTTTGATCCTGCCCATAATGCCCATAAGAATTTGCTACAGAATCTTCTGATTTTCTCCAGAATCCCTTTCAGGACCTAGGTTAATGCAACCCAGTAGACTGGTATAGCCAAGAGGATTGATTTGATAAGTGTTAATCTGCGAGCTCTAGATAGCCATTTGAAACTCCAGTGGTTGACTCTTGATTCGATTTTTGCTATTAGCCAGTGCTAATCCTGCTTCCTGTATGAGCAGGGTTTTAGGAAGAACCCAAGGTATTTGAAGCAGTCTTGGAGCCTCTTGTCCTCGAAGGGCAAGTCTTCTTTGATTTGGGTTACTTCTTGCCTATTGAATCCTTCAAACAAAAGCTGTGATTTATCTTTGTTAACTTGTAGGCTTGTTGCCTTTAAGAAGAGATTTAGTATCCTTTATAATTCTTGAGTTCGGGACCTTCTTCCATTAGAGAATAGTAGGATGTCATCCACGAAAAAGAGGTGTGTTATTTTTAGATTGACTGCCACTTCCAGCACTTGGATATTTCCTTTCCTTCAGGCATCAAGGAGCAATTGACTGAGGCCTTTTGTTGCCATAAGGAAGAGGAGGGGAGAGAGGGGGAATCCTTGTCGTAATCCTCTCTAACTTTGAAAAAATGAGGAGGCTACTCTGTTGATGAGGACTGCAAATATTATACTGGTTAAGCATCCCATTACCCAGTTTATGAAGTCAATATGAAACCTCAGGTGCATGAGAAGCATTTGAATGTACATCCAATTGACCCTGTCAAATGCTTTGGATAGGTCTATTTTCACTACTGCTCCTTTGATTTTTTTTGGATGATACTATGAATGGTTTCCTGTGATACTCCAACTCCTTCATGGATCTGCCTCTCGTTCAGAAAGCCGAACTGTTCTCTTGACATGTGCCTAGATAAAATTGGTTTAACCCAGAGGGCTATCACCTTTGCTATGATTTTATAGATACAGTTGCAGAGGGAGATCGGTCGGAAGTCCTTGAAAGAGGAAGGGTCTTCTTTTTTCGGTATGAGGTCTATGAAGGTTGAGTTGAAGGGCGAATAGATTACCCCTTTTCTTCTAGATTCTTTAACAACTTCGGTAAGATCTTGCCTTAATTGCTCGAAGAAATGTTGGAATAGCTCCACTGTCCAACTTTCTGGGCTAGGGATTTTATCTTTTGGCATTGATTTATGATTCCTTCCACCTCCCCTTTGGTGACTTCTCCCATTAGTTCCAGCGAATCCTCTTCTTCCACATAACGAGCAAAAGTCTAAGTTGTTTGGATCACTTCTGCCAAGGAAATTTTGCCCTGGTCTAAGAATAGGTTTTGAAAGTGTCTTGTGCCCATCTGGGATAGATCCTTGAAGGATCGAGCCTCTCTGCCTCCTTCTTATTTTAGGTGCTAGATGGTGTTTGGGTTCTTCCTTCCTCTGGCATAATTTTGGAATAATTTGGTGTTTTCATCCCTTGCCTTTAGCTAAATGGCTCTGCTTTTCATTCACCATTGTTCTTCTCTTTCCAAGAGAATTTTATTCCTTTGGGCTTCCCGTTGCGTGATTTTTTCCCTTTTCTCTTGAGTTTCATAGCCATCAGCTTAAGGGCTTTCAAGCCATTGGAGATTCCTTCCTATTTGGATGAGGTCTTCATCTTCTTTCAATTTCTTTTCCTTGGCCCATTTCACTGTGGCTTTTTTAAGGCGC
This sequence comes from Pinus taeda, assembly GCA_000404065.3. Taxonomy (NCBI): domain Eukaryota; kingdom Viridiplantae; phylum Streptophyta; class Pinopsida; order Pinales; family Pinaceae; genus Pinus; species Pinus taeda. The sequence goes on from APFE030351822.1 coordinate 16,370, forward strand.
TTTAGATTCTCCATAAAGAGGAAGGTTTTATCATCAGAGTCTCTAGTCCTTGTAGGTCTCCAAGTGGACTTCAAGAGTGAGTTGAAGGAATCCTCTTGTAGCCAGGTGGGATTGAATTTGAAGGGGGCTGCCAGTTTTTTGGGGAGCTTGGATAGTTCTAGCAAGACTGGCATATGGTTCGAGTTCCCCCCTTCACCCACCCACTGACGAAAGGTTGGGATCTTTGCTGCTGCTTCCTCCCGCAGGAGGAAACAGTCTAGTATTTTTGTTACATGGCCATCCCCTATTCTCCTATTTATTCAGGTAGGTCTTACCTTCAGCAAGTTAATGTCCAGCAATTTGTTGTCTCTGAAAAGATTAGTGAAAAATTCTGATAGTTGATCTTCTTTAGCCGATAAGCAAGTTGGGGTTGTTCATTAAGGATTTGGAGAGGAGGGTCTTCCAAAAGAGGGTTCTTCCCTGGCAGGGCCCATAAATGTTTACTATCAACAAAGTGGTGCAGAATTCTTGGGAGTAGACTTCCAACCCCATTACCTGGTCCATCCCCCAGGAATTTAGGACCTTAAATTTCTCTTGCTTAAATGCCATGGCTAGGCCCCTAGAATGACCTTTGGTGTCCAAGACCTAGATGATCCAGCTTAGCTGAATTTTTGATTTTGAGACTTCTTCTCCTGCTTCCAGGTTTTCTTGAAGGAGGAGTATATCCGGATTGTAGGTTCAGATTACTTCTTTTAAGGCCAACTTTTTTGGGTTGCTGGCTAAACCTCTACAATTCCAGGAGAGAATGATCATTGGTTAACCTCCAGAGGGGGTTTTGCTGCTCTAAGCGCCCCAGAAATGGACATTTGCTTGCTATCTGCAATGTCTATCTTGGCTCTTAGCTGAGCCTTTGATAGGTTTGTTTTTCTCCCTCTAGTCTTCCTGTCTCCTGGCTGGGAGGATTGCATGTTGATTCCTCCCACTACCTCGAACATTCCCCACGGGGGAGGTTTTCTCTCTCGAGGCCTAAGGTTATAAGGATTGGATGCAGTGAGGGTTTCTTCTCTCAGAGTGACAACATTGGTTAGGGCATATTCACGATTCAGATCTATGTTGGGAATGGAGGTGATTATACTCTCAACTTGCATATTTTCTGAGTGAAGAATAGGAGCGACAATGTTCTATTGCCTGGAGGGACTAGGCATTGATTCAACTATATTTAAAAAATTTACAGGAGAAACAAAAGGTGGGTTTAAGCCTAGACCCATACCCTCTTTGTCGATAGTGTGGCTTTCTTCGATCCCTTCGAGCGAGATGGGAGGTTGGTGCTCCTGGCTGGCCTTCTACTGCTCTTCTGTTTTCTCGTTTGGGTCCTTCCAAGGTCCGTCTGTGTCCATCGGCTCTTCCCCCTTGTTTCCTTCCGGTGGGTTGTTTCTTTGCATTTCCACTGCTAATCCCCCTGTCTCGGCCTTCTTTTTCTTTTCTCGATGTCTAAGAGCCATCAAGCATTCTTTTGCCAAGTGTCCATAAATGTGACACCTGTGGCATCCAAATGGTAGGTGTTCATAGTCGAGTTGTTGTAGGTATTTGAACTCATTGTAATGCAACTAGATTTCTTCTGCCAATCCTGCCCGAGGGGTGAGGCTTACCAAGATGCGAGCCATCCTTGGATCTCTGGCTTGTAAAAATGACATGTCCATTTCCATGTCTTTCCCTAGGTGGTTCCCAATAGACCTGAAGACTGATTCAACCCAGAGGAACGATGGGAGCCCTGGCAAGCGGACCCAAACTGGTAACTCATCGGCTCTTTCCCTCTGAGTGTCAAACATAGGGTTCCATCGCTTGAATAGGATCGGGTTCCTTCCAAATGCCCAATTTTTTCCCAATACCCAGTCCGCCGCTTCTTTTTTTGTAAATTTAACCATAAACCATCCCTTTGCGAGTGTCGAGACTTGAAAGGCTGAGTCTGAGGCTTCCTTTCAGTGATGGGAAGCCCACTCCTGAATGAAATTTGCTGAGTGCTTTTTCCCTCTTTCCCTTCCAACCAGTGTTAGATCCGCGACTTCCATGGCTTCATCTATTGACACATTCATTCCCAGGATTAGGTTTGAAATTGATTCTTTTCTCTTAATTATCTTGGGCTTTTTCCTCTTCTCCCCTGTCTGCCTCTGTTGTGTCCCTTCCTCCCTGCATTGAGCAGTTGCTTCCACATCTGCAGCTTCTACTTGGAGTGTTCTTGTTCTCCTTTCTTCCTGGGTGAGCCCTCTTCCTCCGTTTTATCTACCTTCTACTTGTCCATCTTCGCTTCTTTCCTCTACCCCTCCTAGTGTTGCTTCCTCCCCTTGCTTCAGACCCCCCTCTGCTGTCTTCCTCTCTTCTCAACCCCATCTGCTAGGTTCAAAATCCCCGCAAAACCAGACCCCAACCCCGGAATTTGTTGTTTTGCCTATCTGTGGCTGGTAGGGTTTTGGGGTTTTGTAGCCTGATCTAGGCTCAAACATGGTTGTGCATGTCTTCCTTGAGCCACTCCCGGATTCAAGCCTGAGTTATTTCCTTCAATGCTTCCCAGCCTATAGCTTATCACAACGTCTTCTAACTCTCCAGAAAAGAATAGGTTAAGGGGATGGGGGTTCGCTTGACTTACTTGTGGGTTTTTTGATGACGTTGTTGCCGATTCTTCTTGAGTTTGTGTCTCTTAGATGAAAGTGAATTCTTTCTGCTGTTTAGAAATGACAAACCTAAGTTGTCCTCCAGCCGCCCTAGGGTTCCCTTTTGATCCCGGGCCTCCTTCGAACCTCGAGTTTCCTTTCCATAACTTCTAGTTGGATGAATATACCATTCTAAGTTCTGATCTATGACCTCCAGATGCTAGATCGACAGGATGTTGCCAGGTTCGGGGTCCAGATCAACTGTGTTGTTTGGGCTGACCATCCTCTTGTCGGCTACTCCTTACTAACTGTTGGTTGCACCTTGGTAACTGCTGGCCATAAAAATCGCCTCTGTTCGAGCTTCCACCATTTTCCTGCTGTGAGCTAAGAGCGGCAGCTCCGCTAACCTTGCTGGTTAACCCCATTTTGGTTCCCATGTCCATTTCCTTAAGTTGTGCATGGATTTTTTTTCCTCTATTTCGAGCTGGGCTCATCCACCATCCTTTTCTAGTTATCTCCTTCCTCGTTCCCTGCTCTAATGTCATTTCCCGAGCTGCATCCAACCGTCTGCCTCCCATACACGCCCCTGTCCTTGTCCAGGCCTCGAGGCCTCCACCTGCAGGCCTTCTTGCCCCTACACCCACTTGCTTCCTTTCTTCAAAACCCTAGCCTCCGTCCTACTGCCTTTGTTGCATCAAACCAAGAATATGATATAAATGCCCCATTTTTCATTAAACCATGGGCCCTTAAGGTAGGGCAACACCATACAACAATCCTTTTATGAAAGGATAAACACCTTTATGAAAGTGGTTTCTTGTATTTGAAGACATTCCTAAGATAATATAAGTTTGTTAATGTCAAGAGGATTTGTCTTTCTAGGATCACAAGGAGTACACCACTGTACCAATAGTCACATCAACTTTGAGGGGCCTTCTCTTCCGATTATGTATTAAAAATTTCTAAATGGAATTTTAATGAATAGAAGCAAAATTAGGGAATTCTTAAATTTTGACAAAACAATAAATACTTCCCTGAACATGTTGCAGATTTATATATAAAAAAGTTGGCTGCTTGCTTTATTTCAAGCCTCAAAAATAAAATCAGGTTGAAGACCTGCAAAAGAAACAAAAAAATAAGAAATAATGATGAAGAAGAGAAACTAACAATAGACGAAGATGAACTTGTAAAATGCATACCTGGAAGAATTTTGACTGTAATTTACCTCATGAATCTTCAGATTCTCCCATGTATTTGTCAAAATTTTCATATGTTCAATATCATATATTTATTTAATCTAAAATTCTAAGTAATGGACTTTCAGATTGCATCCACCTCAAATTTACGTCGAAAGACAAGAGTGGCGACTATGAACATGCAATATTGAACATGCTTGCAATAAAAAGAGAAAACAAAACAAAAGAATGAAGAAACAAACAAGTTGTTATAAAAACTAAAATTACAAGATAATATTACCGGGCAACTCAGGAGTCTATTATTAAATTCATGGCTTGTAATCGTTGAATTGCCATTAAAAGGACATTTCATCACATACTTATAAATGTAAGTTTCTCTCAAAGTTAAATCATCAAAATTGTTAAAATTAAATTTGTGTTTAGTAAGAGGAGACATAATTAAAGCATGTGAACCTTCACGGGATAGATCAAATTTTGAAATTGGCACACTTTGTATAAGATGTGATTCTTTGTCATCATTGTCATGATAATTATCATAAATTACCTTCTTCTCATGATAATCAAATGGTTGATCTGAACTAACAAAATCATAAAATATAAAAGAAGAGGGTTTTGAAATTAAAGAATGATCATCCAAATGAGTGATAGATGCAGATTTTTCAGAACAAGGACTAGGACCATTTTCAAATGAAAGATTGAGATGATCATCATTGACTATACTCTGATTTGAAAAGACATCAGGATAAATCAAATAATGTATGCCAGAGTATAATGACAGTTAGAATGATTCATCTATACAAATTGCTGCATTATAATCCCGGTTTAAGGAAATTATTTCAATTAAAGAAACATGTTCTGAATTTTCTGAATTCACCTTAAAAGAAGATAAGCTGAGATGTCCATTATTCAAATCTTGTTGTAGATTGTATTTTATTGGATTTGTTGATTGATCACATACATCATTAAAATTTGTTTCAATTGCATTTTCAGATTCTGTGTTTATATTTGAAATATTTGTTTCAGAAATGAGAAAATGAGAATTGAAATTTTCTAAAGATAAAGGTTGTGATCCAATTACAATTTCAGTTTTAGGTTCAATAAAATCATTTACTGATTCAAGACTAATAAATGAATTATATGTGTCTTGTTATTCATTAATTAATTTATTATCTTCAAAATTGGAGGAAATAAGAGAAGTGAAATGTTCAATTAAATCTTCAGTTAAAGGAAAATCATCTAAATGAAATCTATAACAAAGCGTCCAAAATATATTATAGAAAATGTCTAAAGATTCATCATCATACATGTAAAGATTATCCAATTCTAAACACAAACAATCATAACTATAATTTTGATGCGCTTTGAGAAATACCTGGCAAAAATGTTTCCATGAATGAATCGACTTCATAGGAAGCACCAAGAACCATTTGTGGATTCGTCCTCTAAATGTGAGAGTGAAAAGCCTGCAAATCTCGTTATTGACGATTATATTAAAATATTTACATCTATTAACAAAATAAGAAGTATGATTTAATGTAGAAATATTACTCTCACCGTTGAGTTTTAATTTTGACAAGGACTCAATCTGCTTCTTGGGCATGCCTTGTGTAGGCTTAGGTGAATTGAACACATGACCAAGTGTAGGAATGCATATAGGAGCCATGATTAGTTAAAAAATGATATAACAATATTTAAACAAATAAATAATTCAAGGCCCTCCTAGCACCAAAATTTTGATGCCTCGAAATTCGCTGCAACAACATGGGGGATAACCATCCGGTCGGGGACTTGAATACCGCCCCTTTTCCATTTGGAATAGTGGCTCCGACTGGGGATAATGGGACCAATTTCCTAATGAAATGTGATAGAGTGGATGTATAATGCTTATAACCAAAACTAAGTGATGAATGTAAATTATTGTAAACTGAAATACATGTATATATCTATCTATTACCCGGGTTTATTTGTGTTCATTTGTATGTGATCTAAAGTGATTGTCCTTAGTGTATGATAATAAAGAATAATCAAACACTTGTAGAAATGAAAACATTTAAGATAATTACTTTAATTGAAAAAGTTAAGCAAAATAATTGAAGAAGCATGTATCACATCAAATAACATAATAAATCACTGATATATGTATTAAAGATAACAATTCTAGCATGTTCAGGAGTGAATTAATGTAGAATTGTGTTAAAAAGATACATATAAAAACATTGCAAAGAGGAATGATTGTTAATTACATAAAGAAAACATAATACAAAGATAGAAATACCCGATGTATGTTACTCTGCATATGAAAGAAAACAATCGTGGTCCGGTCTTCTTATTCTGATGCTTCCAAAAGTACAAAAGTGCAAGCTTCCAAAAGCCTTCTTTACAGAAATCCAAAACCTTGATCCAATCATTCTATTAAGAGGAATTCGAGAAGTACAAAAGTGCAAGCTTCTCAAAATCATTCTTATAAAATTTTGAGATCTGGCCCAGTCTTCCTATTAGGATAAGCTTGAAGAGTACAAAAGTGTAAGCTCTCCCATGCTTTCCTTCTAAAATCTGGGTGCCACTTTTATACATGAAAGGGTTTATATAGTGAATACAAAAATGCAAAAAAAGAAATTACACAAAATGCTAAGGAGGTTTGAACAATTCCCCTTATAACCAGTGATAATAAGACACAAATAAAATCAGTTTGATGATGAGCTGAGGAGTATCATTTTGTCTCTTCTCTCATTTGCTGCCTAAGCCCGAAATATCTAACATTGGCTAACTTTAGGGGGATGACTTGTCTTTTATGCACAACTGTCCTGTATATGTGGCACTTGAAAGCGTAAAAACAAGTAAGCAGATGAGTCAATAGGTAAATGTGAAATATCTAAGTACTTGCATTGTGAACCATCAAATTACCTTGAGATCTGAAACCACAAACATCGTTAAGCCTTCATAATAATTAAAAATATGAGTATGGTGATTAATGAAGACAACTCAACTTTTGTTATGAAACCAGTTCGCACAAGATATAAAAGATAGATCAATGACTTCAAAATCAGCCTCTTCGAGGGGGCAACCTCCTTTAAATTACACAAATGAACAATTCTTGGATGATACAAATGACAAGACGTCCTTTCTATATATAAGAGTCTAAGTGGTCCCAATACAATCAGAGCCTACATAACAATAATATTGTAGGGGCACAATTATGAACAATAGTGGGCTTCTATGGGGTACAATAATAACAACATGGGGACTATATGGGCACAATAATACACTAAGGGGGTTGCACTAATAACAATAAGGGTTTACATTAGTTGTATAGGGACCAAACATGCCCCTCTCCTTCAAAAATTGTTGTCCTTAATGCTTGAGTAGTTCTAGATACTTCTGTATAAAATTCTCATCCTCCCATGTGGAATCTTCAGCGAGTAAGTTCTTCCACTTGATGAGATACTCTGAAATTGATCGATTTCGTAGCTGTCAATTTCTTGTTTCTGTGACTGCTTCAGGTTCCAATATGATTTTTCCTTCTTTGTCAAGTTCTGGCAATATTGTTTGAACTAGGATCCTTTGTAGCTTTTGAATGAGTGCCCACACTTCTTCATCATTGTTCCATTCATCATTTGCTTTGTTTCTCCAATCTAGTTGGATAATAGAAATGGCACAAAACAATGCTTCCACATCCTCATCCTTTCTTGAGAGTGCATTTGCAACAACGTTTTGCTCCCCTTGTTTGTAGATAATTTCAAAGTCATAACCCAACATCTTTGTGACCCATTTTTGTTATTCTTCTGAAGATAATCTTTGTTCTAAAAGGTATTTAAGATTATCGTGATCCGTTTTTACCTTTAAGTGTCTTCCCAGTAGTTAGGTCTGATGTTTGGAGGAACACTTCCTAGAATCAAATGGATAGCATGATCATGATCATGAATATGTTGGATGCCTTTAGGAGTCTCAAATACTTTGGAATGATTGTCCAAGACTTTTTGGATATCCAGAGAAATAGATGATTTCGATGTGGGAACCTCTAGCGAACATAATTGTGCAATTATGCTTCGTTGTTCTTTCTTTAGAATATTTTTCATTACGTTAAAGCTGATTATCTTTCCGAGTTTCCGTGTGATACCCCTTAATTCAACTTCCTTTCCTTTTGAAAAGAATTTCATGAAAAATTATTGAAAATTAAAAGCTATTGTACCCAAGGATTGTAGCCATTGGATTCTTAGTACAACATCAACACCACCCATTGGAATGGAAAGCATTGGGCTATTCAATACATATTCTCCCATGGATAGCTTGATATTATGGCATTTTCGAGAGAAATTTATGGTTCCTCCACTTGCAACCGTCACTTGACACTCTGGTGCCGGATATAGGAAACAATTAAATTCCTTGGCTATCTTATAATGATTAAAATTATGGGTATTACCTGAATCAATCAACACTATTACCTTTTTCTTCTTCATATGTCCTTCTATTTTGATAGTTTGAGGGGTGGTAATTCTGGCCAATGCATTACAAGATATGGTTGGATTCATTTCTTCTTTCTCTGGGGTTTGTTCCTAGTGTATATCCTCTTCTTTTGACTTTTCTTGTTCCTTTTCTTCCTCCTCTTCACAATCTATGTAAAATAATTTCCTCTCAGCATGCTTATGACCTTTAGTGTATTTGCTATCACAACTGTAACAAAGCCCTTTTTCTCTTTTTTCTTCCAATTGTTGTGGTGTCAACCTTGTAGGTTGTGGAAGGCTAGGGGTAACAACACTTCCATCTTTATATTTTATGAGTGGTAGGCTTCCTTGTTGCCATAATTTTTCTTTCCGTTTTTCTTGCTAACCTGAATGCCTTCTCCAATGAATTAGGTTCCTAAAGACGAACCTCATGTTGAATGTTATCCTTTAAAGTCCCTGTGAAGACATCAAACCTTTGTTTCTCTGGAATATCATTTACCCTTATATTCAATTTTTGGAAGTCCTTAATGTGCTCTGCCTTTGAACCCTTTTGTTTGAGATTTATCAATTGGGTAAAGAAGGTGTTTCTCTTTGTATCCTCATAATGTGCTATCATTTCCTCCATGAAAATTGATCAAGTGACAAGTGGTTTACGAGAACAAAGCCCTTTATACCATAAAAATTGATTTGGTTCTAAATATAAAGATGTAATGCATACCTTTTGTAATAGTTGAACATCATGTAGATCAAAATATTTCTCCATCTAAAGTATCCATGATATGGGATCCTTGACATCAAACTTCCTCATATCAATCTTTGGAATATGGTGGGTCTTCAATCCAATGTTAGATTCTATGAGATCATGATTAACATTTATTTTTTTCTCATCATGAGTTTCCTCTACTACCTTTTCGTCATTAGGAGACCTTTCTTGTAGCATCTTTGTCCCACCTTCCTTCAAACCTTCCATGTCTTTCTTCAAATGTTCCATGTCTTTCTTCAAATCTTCCATGCCTTTCTTCAAATCTGCTACCACAACACATATAAAACTATTTATCTTAGCTTCGATCGCATTCTTCAAATCATCCATCCAATTTTTCTTACTAGGTGTTTCTATTTTCTTGATTCGAGTCATTATTTTTCTTACTTATAGGATCTCAGTCTTGAATCTGTTGTATCTCTGAAATTTTGAAGCTCCAAGCTTTGCGACCTGTTGTAGCCCTCTGCATCCTCTTTCCAATTCCACAAGTCTGATCAATATTGGATTCTTCAATAAAGAGTTATGACAAATCTCTTACAATGACCTGATTATAGACTGGTTCAGGAGAGAAAACTTGTATGACTTGCCATGTGTCATTGTTTTGACCTTCGGACCTAAAAAAATACATAGAAAATTACAATCCTTCCTCTTTCTGTATCTTCTTACGAAATTTCAATCTGATGCTGAGAGAGAAAGTTATGACGATTTTCCCAAGGTCACCTATTTGGAATGTAATTTGGGAGTCTACAAAAACACTAAATGTCTTGGACTGTATATTCGAAAATATAGTGAAACGAGATCTAAAATTCAGGTCTGAGCTTCACCAAGATTTCGGCTAAAATGGGTTTAATTTCAGATTCTGAAACTTCATAGAAATAAATTATAGTGAAAATGCCACAATGACTTGTTTGAGATGGAATTCTAGAGCTTGCAAAAACCCTAAGTTCCTCAGATCATATTTCCGAAAATATTGTGAGACAAGATTTTAAATTTGGACCCAAGGATCACCGAGATTTCAGCTCAAATGAGTTTTTTTTAGCTTCTGAAACATTGTAGAAAAAAATTTATAGTGAAAATGCCACGATGTCCTTTTTTGGAGCAACGAAACCCTATAATCCTAAGCTTTGATGCCAAATGTTATGAAACTAGTTCACAAAAGATAGAAAATATAGATCAACGACTTCAAAATCAGCTTCTTCGAGGGGGAAACCTCCTTTACATTACACAAATGAACAATTCTTGGATGATACAAATGACAATACCTTTTTCTATATATAGGAGTCTAAGCGGTCCCAATACAATTGGAGCTAACATAACACTAATATTGTAGGAGCATAATAATAATAATAGTGGGCTTCTATGGGGTACAATAATAACAACATGGGGACTATATGGGCACAATAATACAATAAGGGGGTTGCACTAATAACAATAAGGGTTTACACTAGTAGTTTAGGGAGCTAACAACTTTCTATTAAATGGAGAAATTGCATCGCAAAAGACCTCTTGTGACAACTTTAAAACATGACTAGATGCTTCCCCGAAATGCGATATGCGATCACAATATCACAAATTTCGCAGAATCGCAATCCTATTTAATCGCAGTCTTGCAACATTGCAGTGTATGGAAGGTTTTAATGAATAGTGACATTTTGATGTGATATATCACGTTGAAAGTTCGAAGGCGGAGAATCATAATAAGTGATAGAGGGATTCACGATTACAGAATCACGATGGGTGACATGACATTGGGATGATGTGGCATCGGGGTGGGTCCCGCCAGTGACTTATTATATTTCAATGTGCTTTTCCTTTGTTATTTATTCATTGTTCGTTTATGAATTTAACATGTGCTTTGTGATAAACTTTATCGCAATCGAGAGATCGCAGGTGAATGGAGTGACATGCCTTTGCAAATCTGCGATCCATTCGGATGCGACATATTATAGATTTGCATTGATTGTTATATCGGGTCCCGGGGTTTATTGCATATCACAATCAGAGTGGTCATCAAAGTTTTTAACCTGGACTTGTTATAACTTTTGCAATGCGGGAAGCTCTGATATGGAGCGGACTTTGGATAAATGATTTGGATTATAGTTAGAATTTGGTTAATGGTTTTGTATTATAACTCTAATATATGATATTAAGTCAATTATCACATTTAATAATACTTAAGGTTTAAAGCCTAAGTATTGTTCTTGTTCTCGAGGGCTATGTTCATTAGGATTTGCGATATGCAATATACTTTATCGCATCACATTGTTTCAAGAGATAAAAGAATGGCTGCTTATTAAGATTGCGAAATGCGATAAGCAGTGGGAATGTTTTCTTAAAACAGGTTTATTTGAATTGTGCAGGCCAATGGCATTTGAGGTTTTAAATTCAAATAAATTCAAATTTGTCCTAAAAACACTAAAATGTTTTATTTTTCTATGATTTAGAAATTAAAAAGGATCTCGATTATTTATGTAATAATTTCCTAAGACATTTATATATGAATACTGGGGGGTTTTTGAATAGCACAATAGGAACCAACCAAGATACAAGCTATTTGAGATTGGTCAACCCCAACCACTCTGACAAAGCTCCGCAACTTTCTAGGCCTTGCCAATTTCTATCACAAGTTCGTGTTGGGGTTATCTCATATCACTTGGCCTTTGAGTCAAGTCACTAAGGGCAGAGTGAAAGAAAATTTCTTTTGGTTTGAATCCCAACAAAAGGAATTTTTCAAGTTGAAGCATCGTCTCTGCTATGCACTAGTGCTCACATTACCAAACTTGCAACAACCATTTGAAATTGAGACATACCACCTCTGACTATGCTATTGGTACAGTTCTTACCCAACAAGGGCGTTCGGTGGCATATCACAGTGAGACACTTTCAAATACAGCTTGAAAGTATCCCACTTATGACAAAGAGATGTATTCTATTATGCAGGCCTACCGATAATGGAAGCATTACATTTTGGGGAAGGAAACGGTCACCCACACAGACCACTAACCCCCATAGTTCATACAGACACAAGGGAAGTTGCAGAATGATCACCATCAGAAATGGTCCACATATCTACAACAATTCCATTTGAATATTATGTACAAGAAGGGCAACACCAATAATGTTGCATACTGTCTCAGCCGACCACCGGTCATGGCACTGACCACTATGCTCAACTCTTGTGGACACGAGACTTTGGGGTGGCCGCATCTTTACAAGAGTGATCTAGAATTCGACAACACCTACCAAATTCTCCTGGAAGGCAAGAAAGTTCCATATTTTCACCTCCAGGGCTCACTATTATGCCACATGCTAAACTTTTTTTTTTTTTAAGCGAGTGTACCAAGATGATTTGGAAGGCGCATTGCAGTCAGGTCACTAGACACTTCAGAGTAGAGAAAACAATGGCAGTGTTGCAGAATATTTTTATTGGTTGAACCTTCGACATGATGTTGGGAAGTACATCAGATCCTGCACTGCCTGCGTCATTTCCAAATCACCAATCAAGAAGCAAGGCCTATATACTCCTCTACCTACTCCTATTCGGCCTTGGGAATCCATCTCCATGGATTACATGTCGGACCTTCTTTCTACTAAGGATGACAACGACTACGTGTTCGTGGTCGTCAAAAGATTCTCTAAGATGGCCATTTTGGCGGCCTGCAAGAAGAGTATCACAACAGAAGCCACTGCTAACCTCTTCGTTGAATGAGTGTGGGCACATTTTAGGATCCCATAGTCCATTATCTTAGATCGGGATAGGAGATTCTTGAGTACATTTTGGTCAAGCCTGTAGTCAATGTTGGATACCAAGCTCACTAAGTCCATGACCTTCCACCCCCAAATTGATGGCCAAACAGAGGTTGTCAATAGGATGATAGTGCACATTTTTCACATGTACAACTTGAAGCATCCATGCACATGGGATGAAAGCCTCCCCTATGTCCAACACAACTACAACAAAGCTATCCATAGCTCCATTAGCCACAACCCTTTTTAGGTGGGGTTGGGATTCCAACCACTATGTCCCATTGATGTGACCATACTATTTGCAGCTACTCAAGAAGATTCGGCTCATGTCCAATCTGAAGTTGACTACGCTAACAACTTCATTGAGCACATTCATCACATCCACCAACAGGTCCATGACATATTGGACAGAGCCAATGCTAAGTATAGGCAGCATCATGATAAACATCGAGTGCCACATAAGTTCCAGGTGGGCGACAAAGTCTAGTTACATTTGTAGAAGGATTGCCTCTTTGGGCCCCACCACAAGCTTTGCCTGCTATGATATGGGTTGTACACCATCATCAAGGTTGTAGGGGACAATTCCTTCGAGCTCAACATTCCACCACTACTTGGTCTGCAACCAATATTCAATGTCAATCGGTTGCGACCATACTTTCCTCCATTGTTGGACACATCTGACGTGGCAGAGCAGCTGACACCAACAGAGCTCAAACCAAGCTGCATTGAGTAGGCTACAACTGACAAGATCAAGGAAACACAAATTAAAAACACTCACCGTCAGAGGATCTAGCTATATCGAGCTGTCAAAGATGGCTAACTCCTTCACCAAGGTAAGTGGTTCACCAGGGACCAGGTTCAACAAAAATTTCCTCACCTAATGGAGGCTTTGCATGCATTGGGGGCCATTTCTTCCAAAGGGGGGAGGACTGATCCAGGTGGATATTGGTGGCCACTCGCCTATTCCACTTAGAATTCATGTCGGTTTTGTTTGTTTCCTTGATTATAGCAAAATTTACTATTTTTAGTATTTTTTTGGGTCCAAAACATCCAAAGTTGTTTTGACCCCCTAAATGACGTTTTTTTGAGGTCTGCAACAAGCTATAGGCCTTTGGCAAATCGTGTATTACTCGGAGAGATATTTCCAACAAGGTGTCTTATGCACCAAACATAGATCATATGACCAAGTTATGACCCTGGGAAGTTGGATACCCAACTAACGCCAATGGGGCCCACAAACCCTTAGCGTTTCATCTCCCACGGTTAAGGTTTTGGTTTTTTAGGGTTTTCCATTATTGTTCAATAACAAAAAGGCCCTTGAGCCTCATTGTAACACAATTCATAAGCATGTAGCCACCACATCTCTTCTCAAAGATAATCTACCATCGCCCGAGCTAGTTTATTTCCATTCTATATGTAAGCATATTTCAGTTCTTTGATATTAATGAAATGAAGTTTTATTTCTACTACATCTTTGTGTTCATGTTTATATATGTATTTTGTTGCATTCCTGCATAAGTTTGGATCAATTATGCTATTATGTTCAAGCTGAACAAACCTGTATCTACCTAGATTGACCACTTTCTTCCTTTTAGTTGTTGTGATGCCCATTTCTATCACTAGCAAGTGGCCTGGTGTAATCACAGAAGCTACTAGTTGGATTGGGTCAACATCCATGGCATTCAAATATGCTTGTATAATTGGCTCCTCTTCTTCTTGTTGGGCCTTAAGAACTTCTTCTCTAAATTTGGCTTATAATTCATCTTATTCTCTTTTTTCTTCCTCCTCTTGTTTTCTTCTTTCTTCCTCTACCCTTTTCTCTCTCTCTCTCTCTCTCTCTCTATATCATCCTTTCTTCCTCCCATTATTTAATCTCACTTTCTCGGGCTATATGGGCCACTTCTTGGTCCCACTTCAACTTTTTCTCTTACTTGATTCTAGTTGACTCTCGTTGTTGAGAAACCTGATTGTAGGCCAAGGCTTCCTTACCATATTGAGACTTTTATTTTTTGGTTTTGGTAGGATTGCAACCTATTTTTGAAATTACCTCTGATAAATTTAAGGCATTCTTCTATTTCTCCTCCTCTGTCCAAATCTCTTATTGGTAATCCCTCCTATACTTGCATGACTTGTAATAAATTTTCACTACAAATTTTGGGTCATACCTATGGAATGTCAGGTTCCCAAAATGAAAAAATGTTTGTGCATTAAAATCTTCTTTGGCTTTCTTGATATCATTTAACTAATATTTCTGCAGGTGTAAAGTCACGTGTGGCCAGGGATCCTTCTTGTCCCATGAGAGTGCTCCATCTACCCTAGTGTAAACATGATATGCTATTTCTTGAAGTACCAGTATGTCAGTTACAAACTTGGGTAGTGTTACCACAAAATCTAGCAGGACTTGGAGACGGAAGCCCTATAAGACAAGAGCTAGACAAAGTGCTAACAATGGGGTAGAGGCCCAATGTCACCTCAGCCCAAAACCCTTGCTCTTTATGGGTTTTCACCAATGGGAGGAGTCATGGTAAGAGAGGAAGAGATTGATTCTAAGATAGATAAGTTGTAGATATGGTATGAGATGATGTCACTAGGGCTCATTCAAGGGAGAGATGCAATATAAGTTCAAAGGCTTCTTTAAGGAAGTAATTCGTTCTTAATGAAAAGACCTAGAAAAGGGAGGTACAAGACCTAGGATTTGATGTATTTGATGATAATGGGGGTTCCAAAGGTGACGACTAAAGAGAAAAAGGTTCCTTGTTATGGATTCCAATAATTACAAGGCTCATGAAACCTTCAAGAAAGTCCTCAAGTTGAGGGAGAAGAAACTAGGGTTTCCCTCTTAGGGAAACACCTAAGGCAAGAAATTTTATGGATGAAATTTAAGTGGATGCCCACTAAAATGATAGATCATGTTATCAAGACCTACTTCTTGATGTTTAGGCTCTTAAACCACAAAAAGCCTCCTCCATAGAATTTCGCTCTAAGCCCTAGATCTCCTTCATAGCCTTAAATAAACCTTAAGGAGATAAATTTTATAGAGGAAATTTCAAGATGATCACCAAGTGATAAGGCTAGTACCTTGTCTTATGGGTGTATGGAGTCTAGGATGCTTAAGATAAGCTAAATTTGTTCCCAAGGAGGCAAAAATTTGATGTCCTAGCTATCAAATTTCTAGCATTTACCCATTCAATGGAAAAATGGAGTTTCGTGGGAAACCTACAAGGAGATCACCACTAGGAACATTCATTACATGTTATGATGAGTAATGCATACAAAATCCATCTAGATATTCTTCAATAAATTGATCTTCAACATATTAGGGCACCAATTCAACCTATAATCAATAGTTCCATGCATTATACATTCAAGAAAAGATATTCAACAATAGTATTTACTTACAAGATAACAAGCAATATATCCTTCCATTAAACCAAAAATAGCTCCAAAAAAATCCAAAAATCAACTTCCAAACATGAAAGTGCATCCTTTGATCTCCAATTCACCCATAAGAAGCAAGTGTGAGTTCTCTAAGGAGCTCTAAATTCACAAAGTTGGTGATGAGAGAGATCAAAAGAAGTCTCTCTAATATCTATGTGCCCAATGATGTCTAATTTAGCCTATTAGTCTCTCAACTAATAATATAATGGGAAAATACTAGGTAAGGGCTATAGGATTTAACCCTGTATAGAAATTACCTGCATACGAATTATAAAAATAGAAAATAAACAATGGCGAGAACACAAAACACAAAACAACTATACATAGATATTTTCCCCTAGATCCCAAAACTGAACTACTAGATCGATTTTTCATTATCTTCCTTTTAATGTTACAATACATATATATTCATGTCGAAGAATTCATAAACCCCAATCCATTAACCCTAGATTAGAACATAACCTTAGTTCCCTTTTCCGGATCTACATTATACCATGGTTAGAAAACCATCATGCCTAAAACCATGTGCGAAGCCCATGCACAAAACCATAGGTAGGTCTGCCCACCTAATATAGGGTCCAAAAAAATTTCACGGGATGTTTCCTTGGACCCTATACAGGGGGTGTACTGCGCCCCTAAAACCCCTTGATAGGGGGGTCTGTGCCCCCCTTGTAACTCCTCTATTGCGCGTGTGACTAGTCGTGGAAAGAATATAACACACACCCAACATTCTCCCACTTGTTCTTTTATTTTCCATGCAAGAGGTCATAGGAGAGCTTAGTCATTGGTCCAACCCTACAACGCCCATTGTTTCTCCACACCTAGAAAACTTCTCAGTGGTCACAGACTTTGTCAATGCATCTGCAACATTTTTCAAAGTGTCCACCTTTACAAGCAACAACTTTTTGTCCTAAACCATATCCCTCACAAGTGATGCTGAACAATAATGTGCTTTGCCTTTGAATGATATGCAGGGTTCTTTGCCAAGAAAATTACACTTTGATTGTTACAGTTTTTCCTTATAACTCGTTTTATTAACCCCATACTTGAACACAATATATGCAACCAAACTACTTCCTTGCTTGCATGAGTGGATGACATGTATTCTGCCTCTGTAGTTAAAAGTGCCACTACATACTGTCTCTTTCTCATCCAATTGACTACACCTCCAAATAAGTTAAACACATACCCACTTGTAGGTCTTCTCTGATCCAGATCTCTAGCCCAATCTACATCAAAAAAGCCACAGACGTCCAAAACTTTGTCCAACCACGCAAATACCTGAAAACCCGCTTCACTACTATCCAATGCTCCTTCCCTGGTTTGGACATAAATTTGCTCAATACTCCCACTGCATGTGCAATGTATGGTCTAATATAGACCATTGCATACATAAGGCTATTGACTGCACTTGCGTATGGGACATAGGACATGTCTTCTTGTGTCCTGGGACGCTGTTTAGCAAATAGATTTAAACCTACAGGAATAGGAACTTTCATCGGTTTACTATCTTGCATATTAAATCTCTACAGTATTGTCCTGACATACTTCCACCGTTTTAACCAGAGCTTCCTCTTTGCCTGATATCGTTTAATTCCATGCCCAAAATATAGTTTGAGCACCAAGATCCTTCATGTTGAATTTGGAGAACAATTGGGTCTTCAAATCCTAGATAATTTATTTGTCATTTCCGATCAACAACATATCATCCACATACAAGACCAGATAAATAACATGGTCACCAATTAATTTAAAATACACATAGTGATCCGCTTTGCTTCTGGTGAAGCCAAGTCCCTGTATATATGTATCAAATTTCTGATACCACATCCTTGGTGACTGTTTTAACCCATACAAAGACTTTTTTAACCTGCATGCCAGTTCTTTCTTTCCCTTCATTGCAAAGGCTTCAAGTTGCTTCATGTAAATCTCTTCTTCAAGATCCCCATGAAGAAATGTTGTCTTCACATCTATCTATTCTACCTCAAAATAAAAATCAACAACAACATATCAAAGTAATCTAATAGAAGCTACCTTAGCAACAAGAGAAAAATACCACCAAAATCAATTCTCGCACTTGGGAATAACCTTTTGCTACCAACCGAGCTTTGTCTTTCTCCAAATTGCCTGTTGCATTCATCTTCTTCTTAAACACCCATTTTCTTCCAATGGGTTTCCTTCCAGCAGACAACTCCACCATATCCCAAGCCTCATTTTTGTCCAAAGATGCCATTTCATCAACCATGGCCTCTTTCCAGAGTTTGCCATCTTCTGAATTTTCTGTCTCCCTGACAATTATGGGATCATCATCAATAATAAAGAAAAAATTGAACAGAAAGTAGATGGACTATACCTTTATGGCTGCCTTCTTTCTTGAATTGATCTTCTCACAACTGGAGTTTGTGGCTCTTCATCTTCTGATTCCTATTCTGTTGTAGAGTCTAATTCTTCCTCCTTTAGCTCAAACTCTATATATTCAAGTTCCTTTTGTAGGACTTCATGTTTAATAACATCTTTCACCTCTCTAAACACCACATCTTAGTTGTACACAACCTTCCTTGTTTCTAGGTTCCAAATCTTATAACCTTGTAAACCATCCTTATACCCAATAAATACGCACCTTTTAGATTTATTATCCAACTTGGTTCTTTTCTCCTTTGGAACATGTACATATGCATCACAAAAAAATACCATCAAATGTGAAAGAGAGGGTTTCTTACTAGTCCACACCTCATGTGGAGTCTTATCCTCCCACGTTGATGAAGGTGATCTATTAACAAGGAAACCTACAATCTCCACCGCCTCTGCCCCAAATTCCTGTCCTAACCCAACACCACTCAGCGTGCTTCTTGCCTTTTCCATCAATGTCATGTTCAATATTTTCACAAATCCGTTTTGTTGAGGTGTGTATGGAGTAGTATTCTTCCGTGACATACCACACTTCTTACAAAAATCTTCAAATTCCTTCTTACAAAACTCTCCACCATTATCTGTCCTCAACACCTTTATATTTTTCTCTGTCTGGTTTTCCACCAAAGCCTTAAATACTTTATACCTGTTAAAGAATTCAGATTTATTCCTAAGGAAATATAGCCATGTATTTCTTGAGAAGTCATCTATAAATGATACATAATACATAGACTTACCCAATGATGGAATCGACATGGGTCCAAACACATCATTGTGCACAAGCTCTAATATCCCTTTCGCCCTCTTAGCACCAGAGCATAAACTCACCCGATTCTACTTCCCATATACACAATGTTCATATAAATTGAAACCCAAAGAGCACTTAGACATACCTTCTACCATACCATTACCATGAAGTATTCGAATTCCCTTCTCTCCAATATGTCCAAGCCTTTGATGCCATAACATGGCCTTTTCTCCGAAGACCACTATATTTTTTGCTCCACTTTCAAGAACCACAAGGCTGTTGCACCCATTAATAATAGTACTACCTAGAAGCTTATACAAAGTTCCAATCCCAACTCTTCACATCAATACGAATGCTCCCCAAACCATCTTGTAGGTATCTTTCTCAAACACTATTTTTACACCTGCATCATCCATCTTGCTTACAAAAATCAGATTTCTAGCCAATGCAGGAATATGCAGAAAACCCGAAAGTGTTCTAATCCTTCCACCTTGCAACTTCATCTTGACTTTTCTACGTCCGACGATTCTAGCCCTCCTATCATCCCCTAAGAAGACATCACCACCATCATATTTCTCATACTCGCACAACCACTCCCTATGGGGAGTGAAGTGAAAGGATGCACTTGAGTCAATCAACCATGCCTCATGATCTACATGTGTACTTGAAGAAGAAGCCAAGTACACATCCCCACCTTCATCTGAGGTGGTTTTTGCCTTTGTAAAAGGAGCATCATCATATCCCTTTCTTTTCTCAGGAGATTTAGATCTATAGTCCTTTTTAAAGTTCCCTTTCTTTATGCATTTCCAGCACACCTTTACAAGTTTTCCTAGAGATTTAGATCTCCCTCTAGATTTAGATCTCCCACTCGAGGACTTATTTTTCTTTATGTTCTACGACCATCCTCGTACAAACAAGGCATCTCCATTCTGTCCCTCTATATTTTTCCGTCTCATCTCCTCCAAAAGAAAGAATGAGACAATTTCATCAAACTTAAAGGTAGTTGTATTGCTACTTATTGCAACAACCATACTATCCCATGAATCTGGTAGAGAACAAAACAAACTAATGCACTTATCTTCATCTAAAATTTTAATATCAACAAATAATGACTGGCTTACCACAGTATTAAAGGCATTCAGATGCTTTGTAACCGAGTCTCCATCCTTCATCCTCTTGTTATACAACTTTTTCCGCAGGAACAGTTTGTTCACCAGAGACTTGGATTGGTACAAAGTCCCTAGCTTTCCCACAAATCCTTTGCCATATCTTCCCCTGATATATTCAATGATATTGAATTTGAGATACACAACTATATTGTTCTCTTTACTTTTCATTCAAACTTTTCCCAGTCTGACATTGTCGTTGTTTAGTACCCAAATCTACCGTGATCCACTGGTCTTTATCCACCAGCAGATCCTCCATCTTGAGTTTCAACAACTCAAAACTCTAACCATTAAATTTCTCAATCTCTATCTTTGCACTTCTCACCATATTATTTCACTGCAAGAATCGATCTTGCAGATCTCCCACTGAACAGGGGCTACCACAGGCCTAAGAAAAACCCCTCAGCAGCAAAGGCGTCCCCTTGAAGCTAAAACAACTATGATACCAAATGTAGGTTTTAACCCTGTACATAAATTACCTACATATGAATTCTAAAAACAAAAAATAAACAATGGCGAGAACATAAAACATATATACACAGATATTTTCCTGTGGATCCCAAAACCGAGACTACCAGATTGATTTTTCATTATCTTCCTTTCAGTGTTACAATACATATATATACATGTCAAAGCATTCATAAACCCCGATCCATTAACCCTAGATTAGAACATAATTGTAGTTCCCTTGATCGGATCTACAAAATACCATGGGTAGAAAACCATCATGCCCAAAACCATGTGTGAAACCCATGCACAAAACTATAGGTAGGTAAACCCACCTAATATAGGGTCAATTTTTTTTTCCCAAGGCACTGCCCCAAACCCCATACAGGGGGGCTACCACCCCCTTGAAACCCCCTGTTGTGCATGTGACTAGTTGTGGAAATAATATAACACACACCCAACAAGGGCACAATATGACCTTATAACCAATGTGAAAACATAATAATTAACCCATAGGAGGGCTGAAAATGTTGGTGTCATGCATGCATAAGCCTCTTTTAGGCAAGTGTTGGGATCCTCTAGTGCAAAATGAGTGTAGAGGGCTCCAAAATTCAATGTCTAGGGGTTGACCCCTAGATTTCCATGAAAATCATTATGCGGATCCCAGTTTTGAGTTTTGGGTTTGGGGCACAAAAGCTGGTTTCATGGGTCTATTGGTGGTGAAATAGACTATCTTTTCTCCAATTTTGAGGGCTTTGAGGATGGTGATAGCTCACCCATGTCTCAAGCGATGAGACAAACCTCATTTAGGCCTTAAATCATTGCTAAACCATGTGATCACTTCTAAGCCGACCAGGGCATGTTGGTCCAAGTGCATCATCTCATGAATAATATGGGGAAAAGTGTAAGTTTATTGAGGTGTTGAGGGTGCCCATGGATATGAATGATGTTATGCAAGTGGACTCCCATGGCTCTCAATGCTTCACATGTAGGGTGTCATATTCTCCTCTAATGGGTTTGGCCCTAGTTATGTTTCCTGGCCACGATGAAAACCACCTACCAATCACACACAATATCCAATCTTGTATATTCACCATTAGGTATAATAATAGTTAGTGCATCTAAGTGGACCAAGCTTGTTAATCAAGGGTATAATGACACTTCATACAGGTCTTCCCTTCTAAATTTGGGGATTTTATCACATAATAGTGTTACCTCCCTAGGTAGGAGTGGCTAATGAGTGACCCTATTAGGTGTTCCCAACCCCTAAGGGGAAAGACAAGTCCCTGGTACATCCTTCAATCAATAGGTGACATATGAATGATGATGGAACAAAGGGGAAAAAGGGGTCTCAGGGCCAAATTCCATGGTCAAATGGGTAGAAATGATGAGAAAACCCACATTCTGGGAGTATAGATGTGAGGAGGGAGAAATTGTGGATGCATGAGTTATCCTGACCTTTAATTTTCTATCCCTCTTATTGCCTTTTTATTTTTCTTGATTTCTTTGTATTACTGCATGAAGCTCTAGGAAAGTAGAGCATGCTTTGAATGATGTGTAACAGTGGTTACCCCTTTAGTGGTGGGTTAGTGCATCACCCACCAGGAGTAGGGACATGCAAGGGTTCCTTTCCATCATGTGGGAGGGAAACATTGACCCTATGAATCAGGTGATGGCCATAATGATAAGGGGTAGAGCTCATGCTTAGCTTTTGCCCATTTGCTAATGTTAATGTCCCAACCATCTTTTGAATTTTACAATTTTCTTTATTTTGTATCTTGTTTGTGGCCATGATGTGCTCTTTCCTTTTCTTTTAGCTGCATCAACCTCTCGAGGCAAAATTTCTAGGCCTGACCAAGATATGCAGAAAAAGCGAGGGGGTGTGTTAAATCTTTGTGGACCCATGGTTAAGTGGTCCTGAAGATGGGAGGTGGGGTATAGGGCTCGTAATGTATGGAGGAAAGTGATAAGTATGGAATGGGGGAAAAGGGACCATGTGATCTCAATTAGGGTTTCCAAGTAGTGCACTTCCTAAATCCATGGGCCATCAGGGAATGTCGCACAAGACTAGGATCGAAGATTAACCCCCTAAGGGAAAAAAACCATGGTCAAAACCCTTCCTTCTTCCAAGCCACCCCATAATCCATGCCAAATGCCCAAATGAAAAACATGTTAGGATCACACAAAACCAGGATAGATGGTGGTGTCTAAAGACACCGTTGTTTGTTCCTAGTGGCCACTTAGATAATTTAACTTCGATTTATCCAGCCTTTAAATAGGCTACATCGAAGATGAATACCATGGGGAAATCCATGGATGCCCATAAACCTGGAGCCCAAAACCATGGGTAACGTGACTAAGTCAAGTTTACCAAATCCAGCCTAATAATCCCCCCTTTAAACTTGACTCTGAGAGATTGACCTGGTCCCATTCATTTTTGTTGAAGTCCATATAAAAGAGTTTTTATCTACTAGATTACATGGGTAACTAACCTAGTTATCTAGGACACCTTTTTGCGTACATGATTCATCAACCATCTCATTTACGATCTCACATTACCCTCCTTAAGCTAGGATACTAGTACACTTGTCACCTTGGTATCTCTCCAAATGATTTATTCCATATCTTGATGAATCCATGCACAATTGCACTGCATGTATGCCTGAGCAAACTATTAAGGCCTTACAACTATGCGTGCTTCCGCACGACATGTCTACCTGAACATTAGATCTTACAAATTCCAAGGGAAATGCCTTCCTTGGACCAAAACCATTAGGGTGTTCACTCATTACACATTAGCTCCTTCATTAAACTTCAACACTCTTTAGTCCATTTTAGTTCTTCTTTGTATATACGACCACTCTCTTGGATTCCATATCTAGGTCGATCCGTACCTTTACCTTTGGTTTCAATATGACTTCCATTCGACTGGTCCTCAACTTGGTAGCCACAACTCAACACTTTATAACACAACATTTCACTACATTCAACATTCCCACGCAACACTACAAAAACTTTCAACACATCACAAATTTAGTGCATACACAACCACACTTCAACACTCAACTTCACTGCTCAAAGGTTTTTGAAAATCTGTTGCTCCTCCTTGTTAGGAAGTGGGAAATACTTCTAACCAAGAGTTGCAAGCCAACCTTCATGAGACCCCGAAATAGACTTTCCAGATTTTTCCTTGTCACAATTGTTGTTCTCCTTTACCTCCATGGCCATTTCATTGTTGGCCCTTTATATTCCAGGCTGACTACATCAAAACCAACTACACACACTAGTAGTTGCAAACACCAGCAACTACACAACTAGACACATGGGCTCACAAGGACTCTGAAATAACCAAAATTCTGGTAGCTTGTTACCATGCACAATATAATGCATATCCACTTATACTTTAATTCAGCTCCACAACCTCGGTTGACCTTATGCACAACTCCACTCAACGATCTATTCCTTGCCAATGTAGCTCAACTCTAATTCAAGGTTTAAATGCGTGAATTTACATCTCCACAAGCTCTTCTCTATATGTCATACAATTCATATGCTCAACACCTCCACAACGCACTGTTTTCTCAGCTCCAACTCAGCTCTAGACATGGCTTCAACATAGTACATAGCTCCACGCAAAAAATTCTCCTTGCACATCCTTCAAAGCTCATGTTGCTAGGTCCACACACAACTCTCCACCCGCTATAAATCTTTGCACACGCTCATATTTCCACCATGGATTAATGATCCTAATTCCTGGTGGTCTAGACTTTATCTATCAGTCCAAATCCACAACAAAACATAGTTGTTCTGGTCATTTCTTCTTCTACTGGCTCTTTCAAGCAACACTCCTTGGAGCAATACCTTTTACTGGTTGATATCTCCTTTGAAATGCACTCACGCTACTAAGTAGGATTTTGAAGGTGATTCACAAACAACACAACAATCATGTCTTTGTAAACGTATTTCTCTTAATGTTACAATACATTATATACATGTTAAAGCATTCATAATTCCTAATCCATGAACTCTAGATTAGAACATAATTGTAGTTCCCTTGATCAGATCTACAAAATAACATAGGAAAAAACTATCATGCCCAAAACACTACACAAAAAACCATTCAAAAAAACATGGATAGGTCTGCCCACCATCCTTGGGTCTCCCCTCCATCCTTAGGTCTATCCTCCATCCTTGGGTCCACCTAACCATTATTGGGTCTGCATAACAATATTTATTTTGTCAGTTTTTTCTTTAGCATATCCTCTCACATTTTCACTCTCAGAGCATTCCCTTTCCATCACACTCTCCAAGATGTATGCTCTCCTAGTGAATCTAACTTCCATGGTTGCCTTCACTAGTCTAAACTGAACATATGCACCATGTTCTTCTAAATCACAACTTCATGATTTCTTTAATCACTTCTCAATTTCCAAGTTCTTTATTGGACCAAAATTCTAATAAAATTTCAATTATGCACACCCACATGACTTCCTTAAATACTTTCATGCACATGTTTCAGCGTTGTCGAGTGTTCCATGGATCTGGTTCCCAAACTGCCTATTTAATTTAACTAAACCTAGATCATTTCACCTCCTACCATTTCTAACTCCCCTCAACAATATCGGTGCTCCTCGAACCATCTTGTAGGTATCATTCTTGAACACTATTTTTACACTTGCAACATCCATCTTGTTTATAGAAATTAGATTTTTGGTTAGTCCAGGAATGTGCAGAACACTAGGAAGTGTTCTAATCCTTCCAGCTTGCAACTTCAACTTGATTTTTCCGCGTCCTATGATTCTAGTCTTCCTGTCATCACCTAGGAAGACATCACCACCATCATATTTCTCGTACTCACATCCGATTCAATCAACCATGCCTCATGATCTACATGTGTACTTGAAGAAGAAGCAAAGTACACATCCCCACCTTCATTTGAGGCAATTTTCACCTCTATAGAAGGAACATCATTAGATCCCTTTCCTTTCTCAAGAGTTTTAGATCTACAATCCTTTTTATAGTGCCTTTCTTTTATGCATTCTAGCATAAATTTATACATTTTCCTAGAGATTTATATCTCCCTATATATTTAGATCTCCCACTTGAGTACTTATTTATGTTTATGTTATGGGTATGTTTTGCATAATTTACGATTGCGGACAAAAGTATATTTCCTAGACCGAGTGGACTGGTCTAGAACAACAGAAAAAAAAGAACATAGAGTTTCCCTTAGAGAAATTGAAGAATGGGAAAGAGGCTTACTTGGTGTTATAGGCCATTTTGTCGCATCTAGTCGATAGGCTTGTAAACTAGATCAATCATCATATGTGAACATGTTGTCATCATCCCTACACAAAACCCTAAGCATGAAATTTCCAAATGCCTAAGTTTTTGGGTCTAACTACATCAAATCAATGCTTTTAAGGACTAGTGCACCGTGCCCCTTTAGAGACCTACGTTCAATAGCAGGTTTCTCCATTTTGCACCAACGTTGATAAGCAACAACTTGTCCGTTGCTTGGGGTGCGCTAATTCTAGAAATTCGGTAAAATTAGAAAGGATATTGAAGCTTCCTCTTCCAAAAGCTTCCATAAGTTGTTTTAACCATTTACCTTAGATAAGAAGTTCAAATCCTATTTGATCCTACCTTGGAGATTTCACCTCTTATCCCTTGAGCTCATCCTCCCATCTTAAGTGGATATCAAGCTTAGATTGGTAAGTGGATAAGAATTCCCAAACTACAATGCCTCTCCTATAAATTTACTACCATCTACAACATCAGGGTTGGATTTTGGATACTGATCATGCCCTCATGTCGTTGCCTTGAATATAAGAGAGTTATCATCTTCATGCATTAGGGTGACATTGAGGTGTGCTTTGTGACAAGCAAGGACAAGTCAACTTAGTGAGATCTCTACAAGATCAACTATTATTCTTAGTTGTAAACTCTGTTAGGTCCCTATAATACTAGTGTATTCCCTCACTGTTATTAGTGTATCCCCCTTATTGTTATTGTTGTGCCCCATAGAAGGTCGCTATTGTTATTGTTGTGCCCTTACATTATTATTGTTATGTCAGCTTTGATTACATTTTGACCCCTTAGACTCCTATATATAAAAGGAAGGTTTTGCCATTTGAATCATCCAAGAATTATTAATTTGTGTAATGTAAAGGAGGCTTACCCTCGAAGAGGTTGATTTTGAAGTCGTTGATCTATATTTTCTTCTATTTTATGAGTTGGTTGCATAACATTTGGTATCAGAGCTTTGAATTCTAGGGTTTCACTACTTCAAACAGGTCATCGTGGAAGTTTCGCTATAACTTTGTTTATACGAAGTTTTAGAAGCTGGAAAATACCATTTGAGAAGACATCTTGAAAGGATTCCTATCCGAATTTCACACCGTTTCTCGCAAATTTTTTGGAGATATGAATAGAGGAAGTTAGTGTTTTTACAGGCTCCCAAATTCCATCCCAAACAGGTGACCTTGGGAAATCTTCATAACTTTTTATCTGAGAATTAGATTCAAATCTCGTAAGAAATACAAAAATAGGATGGAATATAGTTTTTTGGGTATCGGTTTTAGAGCCGAAGGTCGAAACAATGACACGTGGCACTTCGTGCAAGTTCTCTCTACTAAACTAATTTATAATCAGGCCATTGTGGGAGATTGGGCATAAATATTTCTTGGAAAATACAATCTTGACTGGACTTGTGTGGTTGGAAAGAGGAGTCATAAGTATATGAGAGGAAGACATTTCAAACCTTGGGGATCTGAATTTCATAGATACATCAGATTCAAAATCAAGCTCCTACAAAGCAAAACAAACAAATAAAAGGTGTGTAGTCTTTTTTAAAATTTGCATAGGTTTTGTTTGAAAAATTAGTTTGAAGTGATTCAAAGCTAATAGTTAAGCATAATTATCATTAATTGATGCCCCGAAGAAATAAAATGTAAATTCCAAGTAAGAAACCTTAAATCTCTTCTATTACTCATGAAAAAGAGGAAGAAATGTAACATGATATATCAAAATTACGAGACCAAGTGCAACAAATTTCACTCTCACAAAAAGTAACAGAAGCTAAGATGGATGGTTTGAAGAATGGTATGGAATCTAAGATGGATGGTTTGAAGAATGGAATGGAAGCTAATATTTAAGGTTTGAAGAATGGCATCAATGAATCAAAAGGCAACATTGAAGATTTGAAGAAAGACATGGAAGGTTTGAAGAGAGGTTTGGCAAGGTTGCTACACGAAATGCTACCTAATGGCGAAAAGGTAGAAGAGGAAGCTCATGATGAGAATAAAATAAATGTTAATCTTGATTTCATAGACTCAAATATTGGATTGAAGACCCACCATATTCCAAAGATTGATATGAGGAAGTTTGATGGCAAGGATCCCGTAACATGGATACTACAGATGGAGCAATATTTTGATCTCCATAATGTGAAAAACACACAAAAGTTATGCATTGCAACTTTATATTTAGAACCCAATCAGTTTGTATGGTATTGATGGCTTTTCTATCGTATACAAATTGTCACTTGGTCAATTTTTACGAAGGAAATGATAGCACATTATGAGGATTGAAAGAGAAACACCTTCTTTAGCCAATTGATAAATCTCAAACAAAATGGTTCAATAGTGGAGCACATTGAGGACTTCCAAAAGTTGAATATAAGGGTCAATTATATTCTAGAGGAGCATATGATTGATGTATTCATAGGAAATCTAAAGGATAACATCCAATATGAGGTTCTCCTTTGGGAACTTGATTCATTGGATAAGGCATTCAGGTTGGCAAGAAAAATTGGAAGCCAAATTATGGAAAATGGAAATAAGGAAGCCTACCACTCACAACTATAAATATGGAAGTGTGGTTGCTCCTATCCTTTTACAACCTACAAGGTTGAAACCACAACAATTGGAAGAAAAAAGAGCAAAAGTGTTTTGTTAGAGTTGTGATAGCAAATACACTAAAGGTCATAAGTGTGCTGAGAATAAATTATTTTACATTGATTGTGAAGAGGAGGAAGAAAATGAACAAGAAATGTCAAAAGAAGAAGATATACACCAGGAACCAACCCCAAAGAAAGAAGAAATGAATCCAACCATATCTTGTAATGCATTGGCAGGAATTACCACTCCTCAAACTCTCAAGATAGAAGGACATATAAAGAAGAAGAAGGTAATAATGTTGATTGATTTGGGTAGTACCCATAATTTTATTCATTGTAAGATAGCTAAGGAATTAAATTTATATCCAGCACCAGAGTTTCAAGTGATGGTTGCAAATAGAGGAACCATAAATTGCTTGGGAAAGTGCCATAATATCAAGCTATCCATGGGAGAGTATGTATTGAATAGTCCAATGCTTTCCATTCCAATGGGTGGTGTTGATGTTGTATTAGGAGTCCAATAATTACAATCTTTGGGTATGATAGCTTTTAATTTTTAAGAACTTTCCTTGAATTTTTTTTGGGAAGGAAAGGAATTTGAATTAAGGGGTATCACAGGGAAACCAAGAAAGATAATCAACTCTAATAGCATGACAAAGCTTCTAATGAAAGAACAACAGGGCGTAATTGCACAATTATGTTCACTTGAGGCTCAAGCATCAGAATCATCTATTTCTCTAGACCTTCAAAAAGTCTTGGACAAGCATTCCAAGGTATTTGAGACTCACAAAGGCCTCCTACCTATTCGTGATCATGATCATGCTATTCATTTAATTCCAGGAGTATTCCTCCAAACATCAGGTCTTACAGATATCCTTATGCCCAAAAGAGTGAAATTGAGCATATGGTTGCAGAAATGTTAGAGGCTGGTATAATTCAACCTAGTCAAAGTTCTTTCTCTGCTCCAGTGGCATTGGTGCACAAGAAGGATGGATCATGGCACATGTGTCCGGATTATAGGGAGGTCAACAAGCTCAGTATTAAAGATAAATTTACCATTCCTGTCAATGATGAATTAATGGATGAATTGCATGGGTAAATTTACTTCACCAAGTTGGATCTTCGTTCAGGATATCATCAAATAAGAATGACGACTGAAGACATTTCGAAAACAACATTTAGAACTCATGAGGGTAATTATGAATTTTTGGTCATGCTTTTGGCCTTACCAATGCACCTTTTACATTTCAAGGTTTGATGAATTCCATTTTCAAACCCTTCCTTAGAAAATTTGTGTAAGTATTGTTTGATGATATTGTGGAGTCCAAGGACTGCCTTACCTTGACACCCTTTTTGCCTATACTTCTTCCTTTTTCCTATACCTATCACCTAAATAAATACAATAGACACAAGGTTTTGTTAATATAAGCACATACATGTCCTCTTTTTCATATTTTGTCTACATACCTTATTGTTTTATTAAAGTTTGCATTCAACTATGGAATTGGCCTGTTTCTGTAGCTAATCTGTATTTCCGCAACTACCTCCATGATTGAGAGGGTTCGAGTCAACCAGCTAAGGAAAAGAAGATATGGATGGACGAGGAATGATATCCTCTTGGATTCCTTCCTATTCTCTCGAGCCAATCCTTCAAGAAGATCGCACTGTAACACGGTCAACCTCAAAGTCAGTTGCAAGATTATGTGTCAGCACAGAGTTCGAATTTTTTGAAATCTTATCGATTTGCTTTTCCAAATAGCAAATCAATTATTTAGCGATATAGTTTGTTTAATAAGGATTGTAATAAATATATGTAGTCTTAAAACTCTCATACTGTTACTCGGAGAAATATTATAAGAGCAATGGTCGCTCTCTGTTTGGGGGCGCGCCATTATATGTAAATTTTGAAGAACATGCTGTTAAACTTGTTTGTGAGTAATAGAATTGGTTCATATTTTCCATGCTGTGTTGATTGAAGATTGTCGTCTGTCTCGTGGAGGGACCCTACGTCCAATACAGGTCTTTGATCGATTGCAAATAGATTTCTTTGATTTCTTAAAGTTAAATTATGGATGTTCTATTTTGTGTTTTGAAATGCAGTATAATGGAATTCGTGATTAAACTGTTGTCTGCATAAGCAATTTCCTTTGCTTTCTATCTAGCATAATCCTATTATTTCATTTGCTTTTTACCTGGTACAATTTGATCATATCATTTGCTTTCTACCTAGTGTAATTCAGCTATCTCATTTCACAACTTAGTTGTTTCCAGTTTATCAGTTTTAGTTCTTGTTTGAATGAAGTTGCATTAGCTAAAGAGTGACAACCTTTTCCTTGGAAATTAAGTTCAGACATCATTCATTTTCAATTTTATAGAATAGATCTCTCTTACACATATTAATCTAGTTTGGCTGCAGCATTAAAAAAAAAATAAAAAAAATAAATAATAATAATAAATAATAAATAAATAAATAAATTTCTAACATAGTAGAGTTTAGGACCACTCTCCAACCATCCACAAAACTTGATTCAACTGGGATTATTTTTTAAGATAACCAGCTAACAACTTTAAGAACAATACTCTAATATAATTAGTAATATCATATCCATATTAATTCTAAGTTTAGACCTTAAGAATAACATAGATATCTTAATGACATAAAATAACTTCTAGCACATATAATGCACTTTTGCTTCATCAGTATACCTGCCCTGGTCAATAATTTATGCTGACAAGTTAAGAACATTAAATTCGCTAAAAATTTTGGTGCCGTTTATGGGAAGTACAAATAGAAGTTAAAAAAAGAGAGAAAATTCTTAATTCAAAACATGATATGCGTAGGGATAGAGACTCTAGAGGTAGATTTGTAGGACAAAGAAGAAGCTTGATTCCTACAAATCCACTCACATCACTACGACTTCGAAATTCCACATCACCTACTCAAACTTGAATTCTATTTGCAGGTCGAAAAATATTTCCTAAATTCTCAAGATCAGAAATCCAATCCAGAACTTCACCTACTTCATCCACCGAAGCTATAATTGAAGAAAATACTGCATCCCCAACTACAAGAGTAGTTTTTCTATCCTCCACGGGTGAACAAATTTTAGGAGAAAAATTAGAAGTTCCTAGCAAAGAAGAGGAACATGAAACTTATTTTGACCACCCATTGATAGAGGAACCAGGAGAATTAGAAGAACCTTACATTAGTTCTGAGGAATCTATCATGGTTGAAGAAGGGAAAGGAGAGGTACACAATGTCAATGGTGAGGGAAATAGGATTGGAGGAGGAATAGGAAGAGGAGGAGGTGGAGATAGGAATAGGGGAGAGGGTAGAGGTAGAGGAAATCAAGATTCTTTTGGATTTCCTATTTTTGATGAAGATACAAACCTCACAATGAAAAATATATCATCCTCAATTCTTCCTAATTTACACGAAAAAAGAAATGAAGACCCAAAGACATTTCTCTTCGAATTTGAAGTATTATGTAGATCATATGACTATCTGCATGATGCTCAAAAACTAAAATTTTTCCCTACTACCTTAAAGGATTCAACATTAAAATGGTTCATGAGTTTAGGAATGAATTCTATAAGAACATGCGCAGAAATGAAAGAGGCTTTCTTGGGCAACTATAGAGATTACCGTATGCCTAGCAACCTTAAAGATGAAGTCTTCAAAATGACACAAAAGGAAGATGAAAATATTGAAGACTTAGTAGAGAGATTTGTCTACAATATTAAAAGAGAAAAAATGGATAATTTGGATGAGGAAACTTTGAAAACCCTCCTGCTCAAAGCTATCAAAGATGAATGGATCGATCTCCTTAACTTAACAGGGAAAGGAGATATTTCTCAATTACATTTGCAGATATTTGTGATCTATGTGTCCATATCTCAAGGGGTAAAGCACGAGTTGGAAAGAGTCCAAGAGACCCTCTCTTATCAAGAATTAATAAATATGCAGCCGGGACAGAATTAGGAATCTTTCTTGATACCTTAGAGACAAATATTTTAGGGAGTCTAAGTGAATAGATAGACACCCTTAAAATATAGAATAAGAAAAAATTTGAAAATTTTGCATTATCTATTTCCTATCCTAGATGTCTAAAGAAGCATGCCTTCAGAGAATGTCCCTTAGATTCAAAAGCTATAGAAACTTGTGCCATATGTACAAATAATCATGATACTAAGGAGTGTGCTTCTTTACCAGGTCTCAAGGCTGTATTTAATGATTAATGAATACCAGAACAAGTAGACCCTCTTTACTTTATATCCAAGAGACCATGGAAAAAATCCCAACCAAATCAACCACAAGGCTTTAGACCAAAACAATTTGCTCAGTATTCACGAAATAATTGGAATCCACCTTTGCATCCTTGGGCTCATCCATAATCACAATATTGGAATCAAGGATGACAAAGTCCTTATGGGGCTTATGCTCAATATCAAAAATATTCACAATCCTATCTTCCACCACAATTTCTACCCCAATCTAATCAAATTCCCCAAGCTAATCAATTACCTCAAATCCAAGTTCAACAGCTCTCCCTATCATTTACACAAAAACCAAATCAACCATCCGCTCAACCACTTCCAAATCCTAATAATAAAATGCCACAACAACCTGTGTACAATATGGAAGGGAAAAATCCTCAAACTTATGTAATAACTCCACTAGATCTAAATATTGTCCAATTAAGGTATGAAAGAGTGTTACAAAGAAAACCCCCTGTTGTTATTGAGGAAGCAATACTAAATCTTCAAAAACATAAGAAAGCAATCTGAAGAAGGAGAGACCTCTCTCCCTCAAAAAGAGAATAATCAAATAGAAAATGTTCCAATAAATACTCCTATTATAGAACAACCCTCGGTATCAATTAGACCACCTTTTCCTGAACGGTTGAAAATTGATGAAGGAGTAGAAAAACAAATCACATTGCCTGATTATAATATGTTGGATGAATTAAGAAATGTCTGTATCAAAATTCCTTTGTTACAAGCCATAAAAGAAATACCAATCTTTGCAAAAACAATTAAGAAATTAAATACTTAAAGATCAGGAAGAAAAAGAAAAGACTTAAAAATAATTCAATTAGTTGGGAAAATTGTAGACATCATGATGGGGAAAACAACAATTCAAATCAATGAAATAGAAATACCAAACACATTGATTGATCTAGGAGTAGCCATAAACATAATGAGTAAACAAGTTATGGATTCACTTAGGCTTCCTAACCTTGAATACACACCAACACTATTACAATTAGCATATAGGTATGTGATTAAACCTGATGGTATGTTGGAAGATGTTTGTGTATCCTTATATTCTTGGGAATATCTTATTGATTTCATGGTCTTAACACCCAAGAATAATTTAGGAGGACATCCATTCATCCTAGGAAGACCTTGGTTAGCTATAGCTAATGCTTTCATCGGTTGTAGATCAGGTGACATGTTTATCTCAGATGGAAATTCTACAAAGAAATTTACATTATACCCTCCTACAAGAACAACAATAGAAACTGAGAATGAGGAATGGATAGATGATGAAGATGATAAACAACCTATTTTCATTACTGGACAAGTAAGAGAGGAAGACCAAATTTTAAATCTATTGGAAATTAATGAATCTTCCTCACATTATGATCGTAGTCGAAATGAATATCTCTCATCTAGACAAGTATCATTGCTCTCCATGGAAAAATTTGGGAATTCTTTAATAGAAATATTTCTAGATAAAACTTTGAATGTTAATGAAAACTTGGAAGGATTACAAAAGAATCAATTGGTAGAAGTCTTACAGAAACATTCTTCTGCTTTTGCATGGGAATACACTGATATGAGAGGAATTGATCCTAAAACTTGCATACATCATATCTACATCGAACAAAGTGCAAGACCAGTTAGACAACCGCAACGAAGAATGAATCCAAATCTAAAATAAATTGTTAAGGAGGAATTGCAAAAGTTACTAAATGGAAATTTCATATATCTGATATCAGATAGTCAGTGGGTCTCACCCCTAGTAATCGTTCCAAAGAAAAATGGAAAATGGAGAGTATGCATCTATTACAGAGAATTGAATAAAGCAACATTAAAAGTCCACTTTCCACTTCCTTTCATAGACCAAGTCTTAGACACATTAGGAAGGAAAAAGTACTTTTCATTTTTGGACGGTTTTAGTGGATATAACCAGATTCAGGTAGCACCCGAAGGTCAAGATAAAACCACATTCACCTGTCCATGGGGAACTTATGCTTAATGAGTACTTCCCTTTGGATTATGCAATGCTCCAACAACATTCCAAAGAGCAGTCCTCAGAATTTTCTCTGATCTTATTCATGATTGTGTGGAAGTGTACATGAATGATTTCACATTTTATAGAGATTCTTTTAATGAAGCACTTGAAAATTTAGAAAAAGTTTTAATAAGATGTAAAGAAACAAATCTCTCGTTAAGTCATGAGAAATGTTTCATGATGTTTAACGAAGGAATTGTTTTAGGTCACCATATTTCAGGAGATGGAATTAAAGTAGACTCATCTAAAGTCGAGATCATTTCTAAATTACCAATGCCAAATTGTGAACGAGATGTTAGGAGTTTTCTTGGTTTTACTGGATATTATAGAAGATTTATAGAAAAATCCACAAAAACTGCATATCCACTCTTTAAACTACTTACCAAGGACTGTGAATTCAATTGGAATTTTGATTGTCAAGTTTCCTTTGAAACTTCGAAAAAGAGAATTTCTAAAGCACCTATCCTAAAAGGACCTAATTGGAAGTTGCCTTTCCATATATCAACTGATGCTTCAGATACAACCTTGAGAGTTGTGTTAGGGCAAAAAATACCTTACTCCTTATGGAATCTATCATACCAGTAAAAATTTAACTCCTATAGAGCTAAATTATACTGTAACTGAGAAGGAGTTTTTAGCCGTAGTTCATGCCATTAACAAATCCAGAGATTATATAATTGACTATGAAACTTTCATTCACACAGACCATCCTACCATTAGATACCTAATGAATAAACCAATCACTAATGGAAGAATAGCCAGATGGCTTTTATTGTTACAAGAATTCAACATCACTATTCTAGATAGACCTGGAAAACATAACACAATTGATGACTTTTTATCTAGAATTCAGAATGATAATAATGATCAACCTGTAGAAGATAAATTTCCCGATGAATATATTTTTTCAATATCTATTAAATCACCTTGGTATGTAGATATTGCTAATTATTTAGCTAAAGGGAAAATGCCATTTCATTTGTCTCCTAGAGAAAAGAGGAGGATAGTTCACAATAGGACATCTTATTCATGGATAAACGAAGATTTATACAAAACAGGATCAGATCTCATCATTAGAAGATGTGTTCGAGAGGATTAAATGCCAGAAATACTTAAAGCCTGCCATGATGAACCATGTGGAGGACATTTTTCTGGAAAAATGACTACTTATAAAGTCTTACTTTTAGGATATTATTGGCCTTCCATTTTCAGGGATACCAAGGAATATGTTAAAAGGTGTGATAGTTTCCAGAGAATGGGCAAACCCACCCTTTCAAATGAAATTCCATTA
Source organism: Pinus taeda (assembly GCA_000404065.3). NCBI lineage: Eukaryota > Viridiplantae > Streptophyta > Pinopsida > Pinales > Pinaceae > Pinus > Pinus taeda. The sequence goes on from APFE030351822.1 coordinate 52,839, forward strand.
TAGCCACAGGTACTTATTGAACCATTTGAAAAATGGGCATTAGATTTTGTTGGTCCAGTTAGCCCACCTTCAGAGAAAAAAAGGTATATTTTAGTATATACTGATTATGTCACTAAATGGGTAGAAGTTAAAGAACTTCCTTTTGATATTGAAAATGTTGTAGTTTCATTTCTTTTTGAGGATATTTTCACTCGTTTTGGTGTTCCAAGAGAAATTATAGCATATCAAGGAACACAGTTTACGTCTAGATTAGTGCAGAAGCTTGTGGAGCAGTACAAAATCAAACATCGAAAGTCCACTCCATACCATCCACAAGCCAATGGACAAGTTGAGTCTACAAATAAGGTGATTAAAACAATCCTTACCAAGACTGTACATTTACACAGGAAGGATTGGGTAGAAAAGCTTCCAGAAGCTTTGTGGGCTTATAGAACTACATGGAGAAGTACTACAGGACATACTCCCTATGAAATTTTTTATGTGAAGCAGGTCTTACTTCCAATAGAGTTCCAGATCCAGACTTATAAAACAATAGTCCAGCTAGATCTAGACTTATCAGAAGCACAAAAGCAAAGGATGAGACAACTTAATGAGCTTCATGAAATAAGACAAGAAGCCCTCCAGAAGACCAACCTAGTTCAACAACAGAGATCCATATGGCATGATAAGTACATTAAAGAAAGAAAAATTCATCCAGGAGACTAGGCATTACTCTTCGATTCAAAGTTCAAGAATTTCCAAGGAAAATTCCAAACCCACTGGCTTGGACCTTATGAAGTTGAAAATGTCTTTGACAATGGTGCAGTTAGAATCAGGACTATTGATGAAGAGAAAATTCCTCTTTTAGTAAATCGACATCGACTTAGACTTTATCAAAAGCCATTGACAAAAGAAGAATTTGTCAAAATTTTCCAAGATAATTCAAAATTGAAGATGGTTGAGAAGAGTTCTTCTTCTTTTACACCTTAGAAATTTTTCTTTTTCTAATAAAAAAATATAAATAATAATATATATATATATATATATTATTTATATTTATAAATATATATTTAATATATTATAAATAATAGAAAAATTAAGTTTAACATGAAACCAACAGTTGTGGCATGCTTATACAAAAATTTTGAAGTGAAAACCAACTCTTGTTGGCACCTTAAATTTTCTTTCCAAAAATAAATCCCCTTTCCTAAAGTTTCATTTCTTAGCTACAGAATTAGTGACTTTCTGTAGCTCGGACAAGTTTCTGCAACTAGGACAAGTTTCTGCAGCTCTAATAAAATTTTTGTAACCAACTTGATAGGAACACTTCGTGATTTAAATTGAAGAATAATTGATAGTGCAAAGTACCTATAGGAGATATCAAAGGACAAATAAGGTTAGCAAGTTAGTCAAAGGTATGTGATACTTTAATTTTACAATGAGGATTAATATATTGCATATATGAACTAAGAGGACATAGCACTGCCAAAATAAAATGAAATAATTGGAAATTGTGGGTGATGATCGCTTGTCAAAATCATCATAATCCACCACTTAAACTCCCGTCTTGTCCTCATTCTGAATTTGTCGAAGTAATTGCCAAATCATTATTTGGAATGCACTCTAACGATCAATTCATTCCCATGGCCTTCATTATAATTTACTTGTTCTCCTATTTCTCCGAATTCACATAACCTCCCCATCTCTCCGCCACTGAACGAAACCCTACCAAGATCATTTTTCCTATCAAGTGAGCAGTACTTGAGATGAAGCATCTTCCATAATGGGTGTTATTGTCCGAACTGAACCAACAGGAGAGAAGTTCTTAGAAGGATATCTTCAGACCAGGGAGTTGTTGCAGAAAGTATATTGGTTACAATTTATAGAGAAATTCAACAGTTTCCACAGAGAGGTGACGAAGAATTTTGCACTTTCTTTTGATGGGATGGAGGTTGAAATAGGAGACATCAAATTCACCATAAAGGATTCCCTGATCATAGAAGCTAATAAATTGCCCAAAAGTGGAGAAAAATGGTTTAAAAACAAAGGAATCAATGGGGAAGATTGGAAAGTTTTCCTGAAAAATCCAAACATGGACACCACAATCTTCAAGAAAGGTATTCCCTGTACAACCCTTAAGAGTAAATGGAGGAACTTGCTTCTTGTAATTCAGAAATTTATTACTTGTGAAGGTCGGTTTGGATACATGTATTTCTACCACATTAGAATGATGAATTTTCTTAAGGAGCATCAAATGAATCTTCCTTACTTCCTCTTGCATAGTCTTAAGAAAATGTCCATGAATGTTCAAAATAAAATTCAATTCATAGGCAATACCATGTACCATCATGGATTGATAAAGATCTTGGTTGAGTTTCACCTTCAAAGTATAGGGAATAAATGGGAAAATTTTATGGTAAGGAACCATTTTGAAGAAAGAGCTCCTGAACAGCCCAACAGTAGTATAATCCTCAAGCGAAGGAAGAGAATAATGGAAACAATAAAAGAACAAGAACCACAGTCTCAATAGGAATGATCAAAGGATGAACCACCCATAGTGGATATTTTGTAGAAAATGAAAAAAGGAAATCTTAGAAGAAAGAAAGCTAGCAAACTAACAAAGGATTTACCACAAACCAAGATCCTTCCTCGGGAAAAGAAGCCAAAAGCTAAAAAGAGGAAAGCATAGGGATCACCGACCTCAGGACTAAGGAGAAGTATCAGATTGAATATGATGCAACAAGCAGTTTCAGGAGCTCCAAAATATATTGATCTTGAGGAGAGGGAGTCGACTGAGGGCCCTGAAGGTTCTCCAGAAGGATCACCAAAACTGTCACCAAGGGTGTCATCACCACCCTGTAGTTCAAATCCAAGAATTCCAGTGCACAGTCCAGGTGTTGATCCTGTTCAATAAGAGATTTATGACTACATAGAGTCATTAGAAAGGAAGAAAGCAACAACTAAAGAATCAATCCAAAGTCCAGGAGAAGGAAACAATCAGTTCAATGAACCACAAGAACCTTCAGTATCTAATGTTTTAAAGCAAGAGATCTTTGAGCTGGAGACATTGAACACATATCTCAAAAATGAAGATCAGACATTAAAAGCACAGGATGGGATTCAAATTGCAAAGAGTGACAACCTTATTCTTCATTTTCATTTATGGTACAAAAAGAACAAGAAGTTGAAGAAAGAAAATAGGGCAATGCAAAGAGAAATCATCAACCTAAAAAATAAGATCCTCATGAAGAAACCAAGAATGCCAGTGGTTTCCAGAAAGAAGAAGAAAGTGAATCATGAATGTGATAACTAGAGGGCACAAGAGAATAACAATGATGAATTGTATGAGGACATACAAAACCTCTAGTGCGGGGAATGTAGAGTCCAAGGATTGCCTTACCTTGACACCCTTTTTGCCTATACTTCTTCCTTTTTCCTATACTTATGACCTAAATAAATGCAAATAGACACAAGGTTTTGTTAAGGTAAGCACTTACATATCCTCTTTTTCATATTTTATCTATATACCTTATTGTTTTATTAAAGTTTGCATTCAGCTACAGAATTGGCCTTTTTCTGCAGCTAATCCATATTTTTGCAGCTACCTCCATGGTTGACAAGGTTCAAGTGAACCAGCTAAGGAAAAGAAGATATGGATGGATGATGAATGATCCCCTCGTGGATTCATTTCTATTCTCTCGAGCCAATCCTTCAAGAAGATCACACTGTAACATGGTCAACCTCAAAGTCAAATAAAAGATTATGTGCTAGGACAGAATGTGAATTTTCCGAAAACTTATTAGTTTTCTTTTCCAAATAGCAAATTGATTACTTAGTGATATAGTTTGTTTAATAGGGAACATAATAAAGATATGTAGGCTTAAAACTCTCACACTGTTACTTGGAGAAATATTATAAGAGCAATGGCTGCTCTGTGTTTGGGGGCGTGCCGTTATATGTAAATTTTGAAGAACATGTTAAACTTGTTTGTGAGTAATAGACTTGGTTCATATTTTCCATGCTGCGTTGATTGAATATTGTCCATTGTCTCATGGAGGGCCCCTACGTCCAGTACAGGTCTTTGATTGATTGCAAATAAATTTCTTTGATTTCTTAAAGTTAAATTATGGATGCTCTGTTTTGTGTTTTGAAATGAAGTATAATGGAATTCGTGATTAAATTTTTGTCTACATAAGCAATTTCCTTTGCTTTCCACCTAGCATAATCTTGTTATTTCATTTGATTTTTACCTGGTGCAATTTGATCATATCATTTTCTTTCTACCTAGTGTAATTCAACTGTCTCATTTCACAGCGTAGTTGTTTTCTAGTTTATCAGTTTTAGTTCTTGTTTGAATGAAGTTGCATTAGCTAAAGAGTGACATTCTTTTCCTTGGCAATTAAGTTCAGACATCATTCATTTCAATTTTATAGAATAGATCTTTCTTACACATAGCAATCTAGTTTGGCTGCAGCATAAAATTCAGGATAAAATAAAAAACAATCTAACATGGTAGAGTTTACGATCACTCTCCAACCATCCACAAAACTTGATTCAACTGAGATTAATTTTTAGGATAACCAACTAACAACTTTAAGAACAATACTCTAATATAATTAGTAATACCATCTCCATATTAATTCTAAGTTTAGACCTTAACAATAACATAGATATATTAATGACATAAAATAAATTCTAGCACATATAGTGCACTTGTGCTTCATCAACATATCTGCCCTGGTCGATAATTTATGCTGACAATTTAAGAACATTAAATTGGCTAAACAAATATACTATTCTACAACAAGTCTTGGAAGGATCATGCTCAACATGTTGATAGAGTGCTCAAGCTATTAGAGGAGAAACAAATTATAAGCAAAAAACCTCCAAATGTTTATTTGGAGTACAGGAGGTGGAATATTTGGGTCATATTGTATCTCATGAGGATGTTAAGGTAGACCCTAAAAAAATTAAATCCATTAAGGAATGGAAAATACCCACATCCGTAAAGCATCTGCGAGGATTTCTCGGGTTGACAGGGTATTATCACAATTTTGTTAAGAATAATGGGAGAATAACAACACCTCTAACAATATTACTAAAGAAAGATGCATTTTCTTGGACTCTAGAAGAAACTAAGGCCTTTGAGCATCTTAAAGAGGCAATGTGCCAAGCACCAGTCTTAGCTACGCCATACTTCACAAAAAATTTTAATGTGGAATGTGATGCCTCAGGAAATGGAATTGGTGTTGTTTTAATGCAAGAAGGAAGACTCGTTGCTTTTGAAAGTCATCCAATCAAAGGAAAGAATTTACAAAAAGCTATTTATGAGAAAGAAATGTTGGTAATACTACACGCACTTAAGAAATGGTGACCTTACCTAATGGGAAGAAAATTCAAGGTAAAAATAGATCATGATATTCTTAAATACATTTTATAACAAAGATTATATTCATAAGAGCAAGAAAAATGGGTGATAAAGATGTTGGGTTATGATTTTAAAGTATCTACAAAAAAGGGAAGAAAATTTTTGTTGGAGATGCACTCTCAAGAAAGGATGAGGATGTGGAAACATTGCTTTGTGCCATTTCTATTATCCAACCAGATTGGATAACTGAAGTAAGGGATGAATGGAAGAATGACAAAGAAGTGTGGGCACTCATTCAAAAGTTGCAGCAAGATACTAGTACATCTAAGACATTCAGTTGGAATAACAATTCATTATGGTACAAAGATTGCTTGTACCTTTGTAAGAATTCCCAACTCAAACAAAATATTCTTCAAGAATTGCACACCTCTCCCTTAGGAGGGCACTCAGGATTTTTGAAAACTTACCACAGGGTTAAGAATGATTTTTTTTGGGATGGCCTTAAATATAATATTCAAAAGTTTGTGGTTGAATGTTTGGTTTGCCAACAAAATAAAGTTGAGACAATTAAGACCTCGGGTCTGTTACAACCTTTATCCATTCCAAGTCAACATTGGCAGTAAGTTTCAATGGATTTTATCACAGGTTTACCCAAGTTTGCAGGAAAGAGTGTCATCATGGTGGTAGGTGATGTGGAGCGATAAAAAGGTGTCTTTTAAACTCCTAATTACCTCACATTAATTATCAACCCAGGGACGACTTTTTATTTCAAGAGTGTACTCAGTTTGAGGCGGCTATTTACTCAAGAGTAATGCTTAGTAGTATAGCGTTCAGAAAATACAAGAGTAAACAGATGCTAAACTATGACTAAATTACTTCAAAAGGATAAAATCACACAAGGCAACTTATCAGTCAAGGGTGCGGAAGCGATAACCCATCCC
>APFE030351822.1:78117-106576 GCA_000404065.3 Pinus taeda
TATTAATAATATTAAATAAGATTGGCCGACCTCTCATCAAAAGAAAATAGTGACAACCGACCTTCTTCTTAATTTTATGTCCTCTTTACTATTTATCTCTAAAATCAGCTCTTCTTCTATCAAGCATTCATTTGGTCCTGATGATGGATCCCGGTTGGGATTCAAAACGTTGGCAAAAAATGGTTCTTACTGTGGGTTCTCCGGTAACTATGTAAAAAAAAATAAAAATCCAAACCCAACCGTTTCAACATTTACAAGGTTATCCTAGAGTTAGGTAACAAGGTTATGTGTATTATGGTTATCAAAATCCTCCCTATCTCGGAACACATATACTTATTGTTCAAGCTATCCCATCTTACACAAGGTATCCTCCATCGGACCTCAACATGCAATTTCCATTTGTGTAACTCTCGAATTATCAGATATGACCAGGCTCACCAATGATCCCATTGCTTATTCTCCTAGGAGGCTAGTTATTCCCACAAAATTTCTCACTGATATCCCTAAATTAAATGGAAATCCTAGAGATGACCCATATACACATGTGATGACTTATCATTTGTGGTGTTCTTCATGTTAAACACAACTACGGAAAAGACAAATATATGAATGATCAACCTTGAAATGCATTATTATTCACAATGATACATATTTATACAAGTCTAGTGACCCTTGGTTTCATATTCCAAGTGGTCTCTTGGACTCCCTTTGACTATTTAACTTCCACACCAACCCTTAGAGGATTAGGTGTCCAACACCACCCCCCCCCCCCCTCCTTAATTCGAAGGGGTATGTATGAGTCCAAGAAGAGAGCTGTAATACAAAATGTGAAAAAATGCATGGCAGCACTAGGATGAATGTGCTCTCTGAAATGTTGGTATAAGGTGATGGTTTAAGGATGACCACCAACACTGGAACGCTTAGTGAAGTTCCCATAACTCTTCCAAATATGGCAAGAAGCTAAAGTCTTTTGTTAGAGGAAGTGTCCTTAATGATTTGGAGAGGGAAACCTTCAACCTGGAAGAAGGGAGGTCTACAACCTGAGGTGGTTTAAGGATGACCACCAACTTTGGAATGCTTAATGCAATTCCTGGAAATCTTCTAGCATTCATAAGAAGTTGAAGTCTTATACTAGAGGAAGTGTCCCCAATTATTTGAAGAGGGATAAGCTCAACCTAAAAAGGGAGGTCTCAAACCCGCATAGATGGTTTAAGGCTAACCATCAACCAAAGGCATGCTCAAGGGAATCTTTGTCTCTGGCTACAACTCTAAATTTGGTATGGCAGGTTGTGGCCCAGGATCGCTTGATCTGGCTTTGAAACTTATATATGACCATCACTGCCCCCCTGTCAAACAAAAGGTGAGAATATGGAGAAAACTCAACTGCAAGACTGTTCAATACTCTAGAACAAGTTCTGACATATGACTGAAATATCATCTTGGATGTTGAGGCCCATTGCCAAGAAGCAATCCATCTAAGGTGAATCTTTTCTCTTGCATAAGGCTTGTTTTTGAAGCATCTGTTTGAATAATGCGTGTGCTAACCATAATGCTTGCATGGGTGAATACCAAAACAATGATCTTTCACATGGCTAACCCTATCACAATGTTGGCATTTAACAATCAGTGGCTGCTTTGGAAGAGGACCAGAATCTAGAACAACTGAAGATGAAATTTCTTAAAGAAACCCAACACTTTGAAATTGGATGGGCTTGGAATAGTTTGGAATATGAAAGGACACCTCCTTGTCATACCCAAGACCTATTTTGTGCTTGTTGCTAACAAGCTCTTCCCAAGGTCTGATGATTGGCTTGGGAAGTGCAGGTTGAATTTCTACTTCTGCATGCAAATCTGCTCTTGAACTAGGCACTGAATGTGAATCAACCTCAACTTTATATTCTTGTTGTTGATGGGAGTCTGTCTCAATGTTCTGAACAAACACATGTTTATAATGATGACTCCGTTGTTGTAATTATTCTAGTTGAAACTGAGATTCAAGTTGCAAAAAATCAATTTTGTCAGGTGCATTTCACATACATGTTTGAATGTCAAAGAGAGTGTCTTCTCCAATTTCAATTGTATCATGAACATTGGAGTGCGTTAAAGTATTTAGAAACTCTAATAACTTTGTAATTCTGGCCATTTTTCAAGCTCAACCAATAAGTGCAAATAAAAATTCTGGCCTCAAAGATAGAAAATTATACCAACACAAAGTTTTTAGGTGTATAATTTAACTCAAGAAAGATGTGAGAGGGACATATTACTTCCTTGTACACGTCATGGGATCAGATATTGTTGCTAAGGAGGATTTTAGAAATAATACTGACAATAAAACTCACAACTAGCACTTCAAATTCCACCCTCTTACACCAATAGAAGGTAAACCAATGTGGTCAAATTCAAACCTCTCAAAATGAGCCACCACTTCAAAGTTTTTGAGATTTTGTTGGTTTCCTTGGAGCAATTTGAGTTTCAACCTCCTTCCTTTTGAAACAATATCAACACTATAAAATAAATTCAGTAAACCTACCAGAAACTCAGTTGATCATACGTAGATGTTTGCTACTGGCAGTGACACATATAAATGGCTTGACTTCAAAGCTCAATGCACATGGATGCTTTGGCATTCAATAGATCAACAGGCATACAATTCAGGCCATATTATGCTTAGCATCTAAATGGAACCCACAAGGCGCATGTTTATAAATGTTTGAAGACATGAATTAAACTCTCGAACACCATGAATGACACAATAGATGCATTGAAAATGACACTATCACTCATGCCAGAAAGAAGCAGTCACCTTATTAGTCAAATTATCCACATCTAACGAGGATAGATCATGACATTCCAAGGTGTGTATATGGGGGAGTTGTATGGCAGGGGAGGTAATGATTGGACCGACAAAGTTATGGCGGGGGAGGTGATCCAAACGGAAAATGGCATCAACCCATGGTATTCATCCACCCATGTTATTCATCCACCCATGGAATTTACCCATGGTATTGTAAGTGGCAACCACCCATGGTATTTATCCACCCATGGTATTGTAAGTGACATCCATCCATGGTATTTGCCCATGGTATTTTGAAATCCACCCATAGTATTCATTCACCCATGGAATTGACTCATGGTATTGTAGTTGAAAAATAATCTAAGTAACAAGTCACATTTTGTAAAAGGACAGTTTGTCCGCCACAATGTAGCTTTTACAGTTATTCTCCGTTTTAATAAAAAAAAAATTGTGGTTTTATTTATTGTGTGTTCTATCATTTTCTTTCTAACATTACAATTTTTCAGATCTTGGGGCGCTCCCCCACAAGATCCATTTCAATCTTTTAGGTCTTGGGGGTGTTCCCCCATGGTCCATATCAGTGGTATTAGAGCAGGTTATGATTCCATGGGAATGAGGGTTTGATGCATATTTCAATTTCAAAATTTGTAGAAATATTCAACAAAATTCAAGCATGTGCTACGTCTTCCACAAATCATTCTCTTGGGCCAAGCGGGAAGATTTTTTGTTTTGTATTGTTTTGTGTTTTTTTTAATTAATTAATTATTTTTTTAAAGGAATATTTTTGGGCGGCGAGTTTGCAGATCACATATGAAATTTTTGATGGAAAATTTACAAAAAACAAATAATAGATCTGGATTCCTATTGAAAAAATACCCAAATTAAAAAAAAATCAGCCGAATCGGAGTCCGGATGAGGGATATATCCCCGATTTTAAATCAACTATATTGCATAAATGTTTTTGACGACAATTTGTGGAGGGCAGCTCTCCTATATTTTTGTGCAATTTTGGTGCAGAATTTCAGAAAATTGATTGTAGATTTGATCTCCTCTCGAAAAATCACTCAATTTCAAGAAAAAAATGGGTCGAATCGGACTTCAGATGTGGGATATATCACTGATTTAAAATAAACTATTTTTTGAGAACGTTTGTGATGACGGAAAAGTTGCTGTGTGAAACTGAGATTCTAGAGTGTCCAGATAAGGATTTCCAACATGTGGGAAGATGCAAAATGGTCCTTCTGTTTCCAAAAACAAGTTATAATAAATATTCTGAGTTATATTCACTGAGTTATGTCCATTTTAATTCCGGAGCAGCATTCGGAGCGGGTTCCTGTTCGAGACGTGCCCTCGCACCCCACTTTAGTAGGCACCTGCTTCACATTCATCAGTTTCAGTATAGCAACATTCGGCTTGGGTTATTTGGAGATGTGCCCTCCCACCCTAGGCTATGTAGGCACTTTCTACTTCATCAACAGCTAATATCACGGTTATGGGTCAACCACACAAAATCCTTGTCATCGAAGTCCATTTGCTAGGCCGCACACTGTTAGTATCACAGTTGGTCACAAGTATTACATGGTATCTCTATCCTCAGATCTTCGTTTGTCATGGTTATGGGTCATCCACAAACCCACACTTCATCGAAGTCCATTTGCTAGGCTGCAGAGTCTCAGTATCACAGTTGGTCACAAGCATTACAGGGTATCTCTATCCTCGGATCTTCGTTCATCATGGTTATGGGTCATTCACAAACCCACACTTCATCGAAGTCCATTTTCTAGGCCGCACATTGTCAGTATCATAGTTGGCCACAAGAATTACAGGGTATCTCTATCCTCGGATCTTCATTCATCATGGTTATGGGTTAACCACATAAAACCCTTCTCTTCAATGGGTCTTCATATTCAACAAAGGTTTCGCAGGAGGGAACTTCACACAATGGGGACCATTGCTTCTTAAGGAGGGAGGAATGATCCGAATGGAAAATGGCATCAACCCATGGTATTCATCCACCTATGGAAATTACCCATGGGATTGTAAGTGGCATCCACCCATGGTATTGTAAGTGACATCCACCCAGGGTATTCATTAACCCATGGTATTTATTCACCCATGTAATTGACCCATGGTATTGTAACTGAAAAATACTCTAAGTAACAAGTCACATTTTGTAAAAGGATAGTTTGTCCGCCATAATGTATCTTTTATAGTTATTCTCCATTTTAATAAAAAGTTTTTTTTTGTGGTTTTATTTATTGTGTGTTCTGTCATTTTCTTTCTGACATTGCAATTCTTTAGATCTTGGGGGCCTCCCCCACAAGATCCATTTCAATCTTTTAGATCTTGGGGGCGTCGATGTTATATCTGGGTGATATAACAATTGTTATATAATTGTGATATCAAAACACATGGTATTGCAGTGGTAATGGAAAACCGAGTATTGCAGACATTATATAGTGGTGGCAATATGTATTAAAAAACACATAGTAATATATTAAAACGAAAACCAATGGTATGGGAAGGAAAACTAGTGGTATGACAGTGGCTCGAATGTAGGGTTTTGAGCATGGTGAATGATATGACAATGTTTGGACTAGCTTCTGTTGCGGAAGGAGTGGCAGTGGCAGAGTATGTGTAACCATGTTGAATGATATGACAATGTTTGCGTTTGAGGTGGGTTTCACAGCAAGTGGTATGGAGTGGTATATGAAATAGTAATAGTGGTAGGATACGGGGATTGGGAGTATGGAGTTATTAACGTATGGAACAAGTCCAAGGAGCCAAGTGGATTGTGGATTACCATTGAGCCAGGAGGAGGAGTCAACATGTCATGAGGGGAGTCCATGTAACAATAATATGTGGGAGTTGAGGCGTTTGTAGCGTTTGTAGTGTGGAGTATGGAATTGCGTTCAAGGTAGGAGGCAATGATGCTGATTATATAACATAGTATTGAAGTTTGGAGGATCGGTAATGTTAGCCTTGGAGGCAAATGGCCCAGAAAATGGATCCAAGTATGCCCCAAAGTCTCCAAGTGTGCTTTAAAATCATGCAAAGGGATCCAAAAATTCTCTTCGAGTCTTTAAAAGTGCTTAAAGTCATCCATAGATCAAAATCCACACAGAAGGAAAGCCCTTGGAAGGGTGTGAATACACTATCGGGAGGTTCAAATCACTCTAAAACCATGAAAAATCATTATTGCAGGCTTAATTTGGGCATCGCACAACATCCGTTAGATCTGGCCGATCAATAGCCCAGATTTAAGTGGAAAATTGCACGCACAGCTAGCCCGAAACAGAATCGATCAGGGAGCACAGGCAGCTGGATGTAGCCAGAACAAACAGAAGGATCATGGAGAATCTCTGGCATGAGTGAGATCCTAGACAATGCAACAACTGCCCAAACTATCTAAATGCGATTATTCCCCTATCAGAAGGAGGAAAAACTCCAAGCCATGCTTGCCTTCAGGGAATCAAACAATTAAACAAGACAGAGTGATCGATTACGACCTCTCAAGCCTCAGAAGGCTGAATAACATTATAAACAGGCTATAAATAGCTAAAAGCTAAATGTAATAAGGGTTCAAATTTTGGAGATTATTCCTCCTTTGTTCCCTCAAGCTTCTCATCTTCATTTTAGAAATACAAGCCTCTTTTGCCATTATATGTTCAATGTCCATTCTCTTTGTTGTTCTATGCTTACACTTGAACAATTTGTTCATGTTTTCTTTGTTTCTAAGGCCAGATAACTATCATCTTATCTCTGCTTTGATAACTTAGATTTGCAAGCTTCTTTGCTGCTTGTAGCTAGCCATTCATATGTGGTCATATATGCATCTGCCAGTACAGTCAGTATTCTCTTTTGCTGCCTGTAGCTAGTCATTCATTTATGTTTATATATGAAATCTGCTGATACAATTAGTATTCTCCATCTATCCATTAAATCTATAAACTATTGAGCATTAGTGGTTTAAAGCCTTATGTTGTTGAGAGTGTTCATGCATTCCTTGAGTGGGAATAGAGCTGAAATGGTCATCTAACTTGATCCAAACCATCATCCATTCCAATAGTTCTGAGGACAATATTGAAGATTATATGTTACTAAGCATCTCCGAGCTGCAACCTAGGAGAGTTTCCTGGAGTGCTAACATAATTGGCGCCATTGCCGGGGAGAGGAAACTGAAGCTCAACTTCCCTCGGAGACGACACAGATCCAACTTTGATGATAGACAAAGTCTGGACACTTTTTCTGGTTGTAATAATCGATATGGCAACTCTACTGGAGGTCGAACCTTTTTGGTGACTCCACATCATAGTTCTGGCTCAGTTTGTGAGGCATACTCAGAGAAATTCTTAGAAGTCACAAGCTGACCTAGTACCTAACCCTGAAAAGATCATCAAAGAAAGAAAGGTATTGCAGAAAGGAGCATCAGGTTAAGGTAAACCTAAACAATCTCCTATATCTCTTCAAGAAAGGCCTATAATAGAACAAATACATGTTGAGAGTATAGCTTCTAATACTAGCAACAAAGAAAAAATCTTAGAGATTCATAAAGTTCCTTATTCTTTAGGTTTTCCTTTTGTTGTATGCCCAAAGGAAACCTCACCTCCTATCCATCATACTCCTTTAGTCCTATCAGTCACTCCTCAGCCATCTATCGTTCAGACTGCCAGTACTCTTTTAGCCACCACAGCTATGGTAGGTCCACAAGCACCTACCAAAATGGAAATAATCATAGCTGCTAGGTATGGACCTCTAATACTGCCCACTCCTTTGAATGTTATGCCTACTGGAGAATATTATAAGTATATGCCTAAGTTCATTGGAATTGAAGGTGTTTCAGTTGAAGAACATCTTGAGTCATTCTATAGCTATGCTGATAACCTGGACATTAGTGAAGATGATGTTTGGATGAGAGTCTTTGTCCAAAGCCTAGATGGACAGGCTAGAAAATGGTTCAGACCCCAACATCTATAGCAGATATTAAGGCCTTAGATGATGCATTCCTAAAGCATTGGGGGGATAAGAAGGATCTCCTTTACTACCACACTGAGTTTGGGAACTTACAGAGGGAAAATGGTGAGCTGCTATCTGATTTTAATAAGAGATTTAACCGCATTTACAGCAAGATACCAGCTGAAGTAAAACCTACCACTACCTCTGCTAGAATCATCTATGCCAGTGCCTTTGACTTTGACTTCTTTTTACTGTTGAGGGAGAGGTGATGCGTTTCTTTATCTGACATGCAGGATGTAGCCCTGGAAGTAGAATCTAACATCATGGCTGTAGAGAAGCTCAAAGGTAATGCTGAAAGAAGGAGATAGAGGGGTGAGCCTTCATCATCTTCAGATCCCAAGATCGATAAAATGGCCAAGATGATAGAGTCATTAGCCTCTGAAGTTTCCAAATTAAAGGTTGAGCAACATTCTGGGAAAGGAGGGGTTCCTAATACCTTTGCTCCTCCAAATCCAAATCCATATAGAAGAGCAAATGAGCAGTTGCAAATTTTGCAAAGAAACAAAGATGCCAATGAAGACCAAAGGGTGAAGACCCCTCTTCAAAATGCAGTCATGGAGGAAGAGCAGTCTAAAGAGGATGATGAGATCCGTTGCATTGAAGACAAAAGCAACATCACTTTTTTAACCAAAGCTGCCTATGAGAAGTCATTATTCAATGGCCAGATCAGCCAAGAATGGGATAGTGAAGCTGTTCTACAAACTGTAGATCATCACCAATATAATCTGAGGTCTATGATGAATAATTTCAAAGAAACTCCTGTTCATAAAGCTGTTGTCCCTACAGAACAACAAGCTAATGAGTAGAAGCAACCAGCAGTTGATCCTATCATCCTCAAAACTCCAATCATAGAGGTAAGAGGCCTTGACAAGTCCCCTTCTTCTTTCAGTTTTCAATCAGAAATTCAGAAGCCAAGAATACCTGTGCCTCTGATTGAACTAAGGAAGAATGAGTCCTTCAAAGCATCCATCCTTGAGGCTCTTGAGACTAATGCCATCCAAGCTTCTAATGACTATGTAAATGTGCAAGATGACCATCTAGCTATTATTTTTGGCCCAATGATTGAAAATTGTGAAGACAGCTCCCCACCATTCTATGTTTCTCTATCTATTCATGATGAAATCCTTCATAATTGCCTTATCGACATTGGAACCAGCCATAATTCAATGCCCAAGGCTTTCATGGATAAGCTTGGTCTTGACATTACCAAGCCTTATCAGTTGGCCTCTACGCATCTAAAAAAAATAGTTTGCCAAATCACAAAGGAAGAAGGCCCACAGATTTGGGACATGTTATTTGATGGGGCTTGCTTTAAAGAAGCTGCAGGAATAGGTGAAGTCCTTGTGTCCCTCACATAAGAATGCATTGATTCATCTTTATATTAACTTTTCAGGTCACAAATGACACAACAGAATATGAAGCAGACCTTATCATTCAGCAGGTGTACAAAACCTTCCAAGAAAAACATTCAAGGCTGAAAGCATACAGAGATGAAGTGAAATATAGACCATCTCTGCCTGGTAATATCAAATGCTGGAAATTTTTTGAAGTAGAGGATCAAATTAATAGGATTTTGCACGTCTTTGATGAATTGGCTAATATACACATTGACCAAGAGAAAGGAACTTTTCATAGAAAGGTAAAACGGGTCAATTTTCAGTTTGGTCACAGTTTTCTCAAAAGGGATGCATCAAAGGAAGGATATGTTTTTGATGGCCCATTCAAAGGGCTGTTCTTCGAACTATATTTTAGTTAAGGCTTTCAAGCCTTGGTATTGTAAATATGTTGTTTTCAAAGTTTTTAGTTCATGCTTAATAGACACCATGCCCAATTCAACACTAGGAGGAAGATTTTATCTTGTTGTATACAGGAAAGGCATTGATCTGTGGTTCTTAAAACCTCACAGGGAGGATTTCATCCCCAGAAGGAGCCAATGTTAGCCTTGGAGGAAAATGGCCCAAAAAATGGATCCAAATATGCTCCAGAGTCTCCAAGTGTGCTTTAAAATCACGCAAAGGGATCCAAAAATGCTCTTCGAGTCTTCAAAAGTGCTTAAAGTCATCCACCGATCAAAATTCGCGTAGAAGGAAAGCCCTTTGAAGGGTGGGAATACACTATCAGGAGGCTCAAATAACTCTAAAACCATGAAAAATCATTATTGCAGGCTTAATCTGGGCATCGCACAACAGACGTTAGATCTGGCCGATCAACAGCCCAGATCTAAGCAGCAAATTGCATGTGCAACTAGACCGAAATAGAATTGATCAGGGAGCATAGATAGCACGACACAACCAGAACAAACAGAAGGATCGTGGAGCATCTCTGGCATGAGTGAGCTCCTAGACAGTGTAGCAACTGCCCAAAATATCTGAATGCGGTTATTCCCCTGTTAGAAGGAGGAAAACCTCTAAGCCATGCTTGCCTTCAGGGAATCAAACAATTAAACAAGACAAAGTGATCGATTACGACCTCTCAAGCCTCAGAAGGCTAAATAGCATTGTAAACAGGCTATGAATAGCTAAAAGCTAAATGTAATAGGGGTTCAACTTTTGGAGATTATTCCTCCTCTGTTCCTTCAAGATTCTCATCTTCATTCTAGAAATACAAGCTTCTTTTGCCATTATAGGTTCAATGTCCATTGTCTTTGCTGTTCTATGCCTGCACTTGAATAGTTTGTTCATGTTTTGTTTGTGTTTAAGGCTAGATAACTGTCATCTTATCTCTACTTTGATAACTTAGATTTGCAAGCTTCTTTACTGCTTGTAGCTAGCCATTCTTATGTGGTCATATATGCATCTGCCAGTACAATCAGTATTCTCTTTTGCTGCCTGTAGCTAGTCATTCATTTATGTTTATATATGCAATCTGCTGATACAGTTAGTATTCTCCATCTATCCATTAAATCTATAAACTATTGAGCATTAGCGGTTTAAAGCCTTGTGTTGTTGAGAGTGTTCATGCATGCCTTGAGTGGGAATAGAACTGAAATGGTCATCTAACTTCATCCAAACCATCATCCATACCAATAGTTCTAAGAACAATATTGAAGATTATATGTTACCAGGCATCTCCGAGCTGCAACCTAGGAGAGTTTCTTGGAGTGCTAACAGGTAGTATGTGGGAAGGTATTATATAAGTGTTATATGTTTTCGAGGGACGAAACAATCACGATAGTGGGAGGTATTAAAAACCAATGTAAATCGAGAGTTGGAAACCAATGCAAGCATTTTGGATGGGAGGTATGGAGCGTTTTATGGCGGAGTGGTATGGTGGAAGCCACAAGCGATGGTATTAACACGAGGGTTGATTGTGTAATACCAATGTGTAGAGGCCGACTATGTAATACCACTCAATGCTAGTCAAGTTTCGACCTCCGCAGAGAATACGCATTCGAGTAGGGTCTACTAGAGAGAAACACCCAATTATAGAGAATTCAACTAACCAAAATGACCACCAACACTTAACGCAGAGAATGGAGTAATGGGAGAGGTGTCATTTCTGCAAAATAGGCAGAACATAAGCAAGAGGGAGTTACAACAGGGTAAGAATTCACTTGCTCTAATACCATGTTAAACACAACTATGGCGAAGACAGAGATCTGAATGATCAACCTTGAAATGAATTATTATTCACAATGATACATATTTGTCTAGTGACCCTTGATTTCATGTTCCAAGTGGTTTCTTGGACTCCCTTTGACTGTTCAACTTCCACACCAACCCTTAGAGGATTATGTGTCCAATACTTTGAACTTTCTCAATGATGACTCTATTCATTTGCGTCTTTTCCAGCGCACACTCACCGGTATGACAACAAAATGGTATATTGAAATACCACAAGCTTCGTTCAATAATTTCAGCGCCTTCGCTACCACATTCCTAACACATTTCCAGTTACCCATCCGATATGAGACTGGAACTGAAATTTTAACCAATTTCAAACAAACTGATGCCACTCACATTTCAGATCACATTCATGAGTGTCAACATCGTCATCATTTGGTTTAAACTTTTGTTCCTGACTAATTGTTAGCTGAATGGCTCATTAAGTTTCTATTTTTGTCTATCACATAAGACATTGCTAAGGGAAAAGATGTGACTGAAGAGTAGGTAATTGCTCGTGCCCAATATTTGGATCTTATTTATAACCAATTTGGCATGCTTTACAATAAAATACCAAATTCTCCATAACCTTCCACTACTGTTCCTCAACCTCCTAGTAAAGAATCACACGTCGTTGATGGCTTGATTGGTTCTGCCAACCAATAGTCAATGAGTAAACCATCTGGTTCGACTCTTGTTGTGGTTGCTCAAAATTCTCCTTCCACCACTCTTGCGACTTCTACTTCCAAGATCAATGTCGTTCAATCTTCTAAAGGCAAATCTCAATAACCAGGAAGTAAGAAGAAAAGCAAAGGCAAGAAGAAGAAAGATAATCCTTCGCAGGATAAACAAAACAATTAGTCTTCTGAAGAAAAGTGGAAACCTAATTATCCATGTTTGATTTGTAATGAGGAACAATGCACTCGCGATTGTCCACACCGAGTGGAAGTGAATCAATACCTTAAGTCCTCTGTTGCACGTGCTATGTTGATAGATCTGTTTTTGAATCAAGAGACCAATATGGTTGCCCTGGATCCCACTTCCTCTAACTCGATTTTCATGATTTCCTCTGCTAAGCTGAAAAATAATGTTATGGTGGCCACCTGAAGTAAAGACTACGGTAATGTGAATCCCTCAAGTTTTCAGGCTACCGATTAACCTACTAGTTTGAGTGCATCTACATCAGATCTTGCTCCAAATGCATTTTCTACTGAATTGGCAATTAAGCCTCCTAAAGGCATTATCCATAAATCTACATTCAACCCTTGTGTAAGAGTTACTGAGAAGTATAACATATTTGAGGATCTGGCTTAGGCTCCTTCAATTATGTTGACTCTTGAGGTGTCGCAAAATTGTCCCTCCCAAAAGAAGGCTTTGCTTTCCGCAATTGGATGTATTGATCCTTTGGATTCCAACCTAGTAGATTTTAACCATGAGAATCATACACCTGGACTTTCAACCCAATTAGCTTTCACAATTCAAGTTATTATTCGTAGTAAGAATATCCACCGTTTCATTATGGACAAAGGAGCCTTAACCTATATCATGTCCCTTTCATGCTGGAAGGCCATTGGTTCTCCCCAGTTGAATCAGTCATCGACTAATTTTAAGGATTTTGTAGAAGAGGCTTCAAGCCTTGTGGAATTTTGAACTCGTTACTAGTAGAATTAGGAAACAAGACAATATTAGTAGAAGTCAAATATATCGACATACTGCTAGATTATAACCTTCTACTGGGTCGTACGTGGGTTTATGTTATGGCTACTATTATTTCAACATATTTCAGAATGATTTCTTTCCCTTATAAGGGAGGAATAATCGCCATTGATCAACTCACTTTATTTTCCACCAATTCTCAACTTAATGAAAGTGTTCGTCTTGTGGGAGAAAACCCACACCCATATCAGCATGTCAGGGTAGGACTACTTAAGAATTATTCCCTCATTGGAACCTAATGCAGGAGCATTCAACCAAGGAAAAACATTGTATTTTAGTAGACATAGAGGGTCATGTGTTTTCAAGGAAGTTGGTTTCCTAAGTGGGAATTAATGTAAATATTTAGGATTTTGAGTGATTTTAATGAGAATAGGATGTAATTGAATATTGTGAGGCATATTTGTAAATGTTCTCGAATGTAGGAGAACATGAGAGATTTAGGATAGTTAAGAGATTGAGGGATTGAGAATTGATTGTAAATCTTAGATTAGGAGTCAGTTCATGAATTTATGGATTAGAGAGGATCTTTAGGGATGAGGAAGAGATTTTGGATTTTGTTGAAGAATTTATGGATCTAAACTTGGAACTGGTTTTAGAATCCATTTGTATAAATGTAAGCCAAAAGGCAGAGAAGAGGAGTTAGACAATTATATGGTTAGATGATTAGCTGGTTAGATAGTGCTAGCTAGAGTGTGATTGTAAGCCTACGGGCAGACTATAAAATTGAGGCCATTGATATTGAAGATCAAGCCAAAGAGCGAGAGACTCTTATGTAATTACTTGTTTATTAATACATCAACTTCGTTCCGAGTATGTGTGCGTGTAGGGTAATTTAATTATAGTCTGTGTGTGAATTGTATATTCTGTAATAGAGGTTGCAGACAGAGCTAGGAAGACTACACAGAGGAAGTTGAATGATTCAGAGGAATCATAACGGATCATTGAATCCAACTAAAGGATCAGAGTAAAGCTCTAGAATGATATTGATGTGAAGATTCACAGAAGTTAAGCTCATGAGGGAGTCGAGTAGCAAACAACGAAAGGACAAAACCTTTGAAAAACCGAAACCACATAAACATTAAAGAAATGGCGCAAATCCAAGGTGAAGAGACAAATGAAGAGTGAATGCACATGAGCTATTAGATCGGAGTGATCAATGAATGATATTTGTTGAGAATGAATGGTGCAGATCCAAAGGGATGAACAACAGAGATCGAATGCGGAGGTAGGAAGTACGACTATTGATAATCAGGTTCAAAGTCCCATATTTAATCCTAATCGTCGATCTCAGATTCAATGCTGAGATCGAAGTTAACTGCGGGGTTTGAGGGGAAGCTAAAACGTGTGTATGTTGAATACCCGCAGACCGCAGGATCGAGAGTTCTCATCATCCAAGGATATTAGGTGCTAAAGTAATTGGACTTTGATTAAGAAATCAGACCCGAACTTTAATAAATTGGGAGTTTATAATTCCCATCGGGTCCGTAAAGCTGGTTAAGTGTCGGGTAAGTTGTTCACCCGAAATCACTGTGGACCGTCGGATCCACTAAGTGTAGATCAACGATGAAGGACTATCGAGCAAGTTTTGTTTGATTGGGAAGACATCAGCCGTCGATCTGATGGCAGAAGATCAACGACGAAGATTTATTCGCATCACAAACATTAAATGGGGTAGTAACGGGCGTGAATGGATGCGACATGCTACGTATGGCAAAACCGATAGAGTTATATGACGCAGTTTGTAGTTTTTGAAATCTGATAGTGTGATCACATATCGGATGCAAAGGAGTCCTAAAAGTCATGTGTTAGTGTGACCACGAAGAACCCGATATTGCGATAGCGATAAAGGAAATCTAGAGAACTGTGCAGAGGCTTTGAAAGGTGCGAAAAAGGTATGTTATGCATGCTTTATGGATATTTCCATTGTAGATGGTTTATAATGAATTTAGCGTGGATATAAGGGTTTATGGGTTAAGTCCATGGTATAACCAATGTTAAAGAGTGGTTTAATTATATATGAAGACATTTATATTTGGGTTAATAAAAGGTAATTGAAGGTTTAGAAGGGTTGATTAAGTCCCGATAAGTGAATGTGACTAAGCATTAGTCTATGTTGGGTTTAATAAATCATTCCACATAGGAATTTATTAATAGGGCCTTAAACCTTAGTAAATGAAGATTTAACTCGATACAACGTTAAAATTCCTGGGACATATCAGATATATGCATAAGTCATGCATACTTTGGGTAAAGTAGGGGTAACCCTGCGTCAAAGTGGTATCAGAGCATAATTGTGATTGAAACAATTGATAGCAGAACATAATAAGGGAATTCTGTAGAAAAGGACTTAGAACAGAGATGTGTTTTAAGATGTGTATGCAGGTAAAGGAGATTAGATTTTAATTTGATAAATAGTAGGCACACAGAGATAAAGTGCAGTAGAACTTGCAGATGTAAGAAAAAGAGGACAATCCATTCAAAGTATAGGTAAATGGTGGAACAAGATCATGCAGAGATCTTGAAGGTGAGATGACATGTTTTGTTTGATTTGATTTGAAGATTGGAGAATGTGTGGGTTTTATATTGATGCACAGGTAACAACATAAGGAGGTGAGAAGATTGCAGCAACCTAGAGCGGAGTGCTCAATTGGTTCCAAAGGAAAGAACTAGAGAAATGCTGAAAGACTGAGCTCAGAGGAGAGAAGCTTAGTGAGGCATATGTAGCAAGAAGGAGACTTGTTACTACAGAGGTATCGTTGTAGCTCACAAAGGAAATTCCACAAAGGATGTGGGTAGAATTGCCAAGGTAATGAAGGAAACTGGTAAGACTTTCTAAGTGAAAGAAGAAGTGGTCAAAACCAAGTATTTCATGGTGATTGAAATACAAGAGGACAGTTGTGTTCTTACAAGGTGTAGATGAGTTGAAGCCTATAGGGAGAAAAGAAGAGTGCTCAAGGGAGGTTCTAGAGACAGAGAACCAATTGCTTTCCAAAAGACCAAGTACAGAGGAAAGCTTGGTGAGGTAAGTGGCAACAGGGAGAACTTGCTGTTGCAGAGGCTTTAATGCAACTCATAGTGAATGAGTGAGGAACTCATAGAGATGGAGGAGAAGATGGCTACTGATAGTCATAACAGAGGTTCTGAAGAAAACCACAATAGAAGAAAGATGAAGAAAGAGGATGCCAAGACAAATGGCAAGAGGATGAGTCAAGAGGAAATTGACAAAGAAATTGCAGAGATGAAAGAACAACTCGATGTATTGATGATGATACTAGAGGAAAGCTAGAGACTAGGTTGGGTCTTGAGGAAGGAGCCAGTGAAGTGGCATAAGTTACAAAGAAGGCTACAACACAGGAAAGTAAGGTGGCTGATGGAAAAACTCAGAGAAGCTGAGTTGGAAATGGAAGTGTCCATATGAACCAGAGCAGGGTGAAGTTCTGGGTGAAGAGGAAGGAATCATTGATATTTTCTGAACTGTTGGACAAATGCAGACCAACAGGAAAATGTAAAACCTTGTATTGTTGAAACTAATAACTTTGATGTGATTACAGGTTTTACAGAGGATGAGCAATCTTTTGAAGCTGTCAAAAGGATGGAAGAGTATCTTTCAGAAGATAAAAACTTTGAAATAAAGAAGGATGGAGAATGTCTCTTAAATGAGAGAATCAGTGATTTATTGCAATAGAAAAAACTTAATAATGCATTGATGTTTGAAACTGTGACAACACAGGAACAATTTCTTGTGCAAGAAGGAGATGAAATCCAGTTTGAAGAGCTGATATGTGAAGCAACAACTGACATTGTTGAACCTTGTGACTTTCAGATTGATAATTTGTGCATAAATGCAAGAAACATAAGTAATGATGAAGTACTTATGAAGTGTCACAGAGAAATTGAATTGCTGGAGTATTTGTTGGGAAATTCAGAGTATGACAGTGTGATTGCAAAGGAAGGAGTTCACTACAATGGACAAGGACAGAAAGACATCATTGAAGCAGATGGTATGGAGGAAAGACTAACTGATAGTCTTGAGAATATTTAGAAAGTTCTTTGGATAATTCTTGAAAGAGGATGAATTAGCATACTGATGTGCTGATAAAGGAGAAATCAGAGAAGCATATTGATGTGTTGCCAAATGAAGAGGAGGCATTGAGGCCTTATGTTTTTTGTTTTAACAATTTTTTTGTGAGTGCATGTATAGTTGCAGATGCTAGAGGAATTTGGCACAGATGAGCAGCCAAACAAAAATGGAAGAAGAAGATTCTATGGAAGAATTTAATGCATGGAACATAGATGTTCAATTGCTGGAAAGAATGCTGGAAAGTTAGGACTCAGTGCAGACAGAGATAATCATGAAAGAGGGTAAGGATGAAAGGGAGGCCATTGTAATCAGAATAAATGAAGAACAAGTAGGATAAGGTGATAACATTCGACAATTTCAAGGAGAAGAACAACAGTTTGAAGAGTTAGTGGACAACAACAACAACCCGAAACAAAGAGAAAGAGGCAGAAGTAAGTGGAAAAGTATAGACCAGTCCAAGGATGTGCTGAAGACAAAGATTGAAGAATTATGGCAATTAATGATGAAACATGCAATAGGGAGGAAAATGATAGCAGTAGGAAGGATGATCAATCAGAACTTGAACGTGGTTGACAAAGAAAGGAAGATGAAACATAAAATAACAGACATACAATAGCAACAAAGGAGCAAAGCATTTGGGAATTTACAAACTAAAGTTTGGGACCCTAGAGGTTTTATATCAACTTATGAACACACATGATAAGGAGATCATGAAATTTTTCTACTTTGGGAGTCTGATGCAGGGGAATTCAGCCAAGGAAAAACATTGTATTTTAGTAGACATAGGGGGTCATGTGTTTTCAAGGAAGTTGGTTTCCTAAGTGGGAATTAATGTAAATATTTAGGCTTTTGAGTGATTTTAATGAGAATAGGTTGTAATTGAATATTGTGAGGCATATTTGTAAATGTTCTCGAATGTAGGAGAACATGAGAGATTTAGGATAGTTGAGATATTGAGGGATTGAGAATTGATTGTAAATCTTAGATTAGGAGTCAGTTCGTGAATTTATGGATTAGAGAGAATCTTTGGGGATGAGGAAGAGATTTAGGATTTTTTTGAAGAATTTATGGATCTAAACTAGGAATTGGTTTTAGAATCCCTTTGTATAATTGTAAGCCAAAAGGTAGAGAAGAGGAGTTAGACAATTATATGGTTAGATGGTTAGTTGGTTAGATAGTGTTATCTAGAGTGTGATTGTAAGCCTATGGGCAGACTGTAAAATAGAGGCCATTGATATTGAAGATCAAGGAAAAGAGCGAGAGACTCTTATGTAATTACTTGTTTATTAACACATCAACTCCGTTCCAAGTATGTGTGCATGTAGAGTAATTTAATTATATTATGTGTGTGAATTGTATATTATGTAATAGAGGTTGCAGACAAAGCTAGGAAGACTACAAAGAGGAAGTCGAATGATTCAGAGGAATCATCATGGATCATTGAATCCAATTGAAGGATCAAAGTAAAGCTCTGGAATGATATTGATGTGAAGAATCGCAGAAGTTAAGCTCAGGAGGGAGTCAAGCAGCAAACAAAGAAAGGACAAAATCTTTGAAAAACCAAAACCACATAAACATTAAAGAAATGGTGCAAATCCAAGGTGAAGAGATGGATGAAGAGTGAATGCATAGGAGCTGTTAGATCGAAGTGATCAACTAACGAGATTTGTTGAGAATGAATGGTGGAGATCCAAAGGGATGAACAACGAAGATCAAATACGGAGGTAGGAAATATGGTTGTTGATAATCGGGGTCGAAGTCCCGTATTTAATCCTGACCTTTGATCTCAGATTCAACGTTGAGATCGAAGTCAACTGCAGGGTTTGAAGGGAAGTTAAAATATGTGTATGTTGAATACCCGTAGACAGCAGGATCAAGAGATCTCATCATCCAACGGATATCGGGTGCTAAAGTAATTGGACTTTAATTAAGAAATCGGACTCAAACTTTAATATATTGGGAGTTTATAATTCCCATCAGGTCCGTAAAGTTGCTTAAGTGTCGGGCAAGTTGTTCACCCGAAATCACTGTGGACCATCGAATCCACTAAGTGTAGATCAATGATGAAGTACTGTCGAGCAAGTTTTGTTTGATCGGGAAGACATCAACCATCGATCTGATGGTGGAAGATCAACGAAGGAGATTTATTCACATCGCAAATGTTAAATGGGGTTGTAATGGGTGTGAATTAATGCGACATGAGATGTATGGTGGAACTGAAAGAGTTATATGGCACAGTTTGTAGTGTTTGAAATCTAACAATGTGATCGCATATCGGATGCGAAGGAGTCCTAAAAGTCATGATAGTGATAAAGGAAATCTAGAGAGCTGTGCAGAGGCTTTGAAAAGTGTTGAAAAGGTATGTTATGCATGCTTTACGGGTATTTCCATTGTAGATGGTTTATAATGAATTTAGTGCAGATATAAGGGTTTATGGGTTAAGTCCATGGTATAACCAATGTTAAAGAGTGGTTTAATTATATATGCAGACATATATATTTGGGTTAATAAAAGGTAATTGAAGGTTTAGAAGGGTTGATTAAGTCCCGATAAGTGAATGTGACTAAGGGTTAGTCTATGTTGGGTTTAATAAATCATTTTGCATAGGAATTTATTAATGGGGCCTTAAACCTTAGTAAATGAAGATTTAACTCGATACATAGTTAAAATTCCTGGAATAGATCAGATATATGCATAAGTCATACATACTGTGGGTAAAGCAGGGGTAACCCTGCATCAGAACCTTTTCTGTTCCCCATCCTTCTCATGACAACTCTAATTCTATTTCCCATGTCAGCATGATATATTTTTGTACTACTCCAGCTGATCCATGGGTAGTACTAGATGAGTCCAATATTGACACTTTGCGTGACTGCATGTCACTTAGTCCCATCGAGCTTGAATATGAAGCCATTTATTTGGCCTATGCAGTGCACTCTTCTCTCTCCTCTTCGATTAATTGGGTTGACCGTTCCTTAGATTATGGCATATCCTTTGATTCCTTCTCTCATACATTTTCTACCAATGGGAACATCATGGAGATCATGATGTTGGATGATGCGTCATGGGACAATAATCATCACCATTCCTTCTTTCCAGATTCCTTCAAGGATAATATTAGTGAACTATATCGGCCCAATATCATTGATATGTCTATGAATTATGCATCCATCCATGATATCGATTCTAAGAAGATTTTGTTGAATATTGAAGAGACTATCCTTCTCTAGATTTCAATCAAACACAACATTGTTGAGAATGTACATACCAATGTGTCTTTCTCTCCTGATGAGATCAAGACCTATAAAGCCCTTTTCCAGGATTTTCGAGAAGTTTTTGCCTGGTCTTATGAAGAGATGCCAATTATCGACCCAAACATCATTGTACATGAACTTAAGATGTATCCCAATGCTAAGCCAGTTTGGTAGCACCTTCGTCCAATCCATCCTAAGAAGGATGTCGCCATTAAAGTTGAAGTTGAAATATTCTACACACTGGTTTCATCTACCTAGTACCTTTAATTGATTGGGTGTCAAACATTGTTCCTGTAATGAAGAAATATGGAACAATTTGTGTGTGTGTCGATTATCAAGACATTAATAATGCTTGTTCTAAGGACAATTATCGTACATTTTTCATTGACTAGATTATTGATGATTGTGATGGTTGTGTGATATTTTCATTTATGGATGGTTTTTCCGGATACAATCAAATCAATATTCTCCTGGTGAACCAACATAAAATTGCATTTATTTGTCCCTGGGGCACATTTTCATATCAAAAGCTCCCTTTAGGATTGAAAATGTTGGGGCCACGTTTCAGAGGGAAATGAATTGTTCCTTCCATGACATAAAACATATCGTACAACCATATTTGGACAACCTTCCCGCTCACTCGAAACTTCATATTGATCATCTTATGCACCTTAGGGCTATCTTTTTACATTGTCGACACTATAAAATCAGGCTCAATCCATACAAATGTGTTTTTTGTGTCAGCTCTGGTTGAATTCTTACTTTCGTTGCATCAAAACATGGAATTCATATTAACCCATTAAAAGTCTATGTGATCATAGATCTGTCTGGTCCTTCTTACCTCCTTCAGCTTCAACGATTCCAGGGGAAGGCTAATTTTCTTCAGAGGTTCATTCCCAACTATGCTGAACTGACCAAAGGATTTACTCACTTGTTAAATAAAGGGGTTCCCTTCCATTTGGAAAATGCTGCTCAAAAGGCGTTTGATGCCTTGAAATATGTTCTAATTCAGGCCTTCTTGTTGTATCCCCCAGATTACTGACGCGATTACTTCATATTCTTCGTTGATGCAGTTAATACCATTGCTATGGTATTGTTCCAAGAGGACAATGTAGGGAGTGAACATCCCATTTATTATTTGAGTTGGAACTTGAATGATAGATCAAATATACTCATGTCAAAAAGTTATCTTTAACAGTTGTCTAAGCTATCCAAAGGTTCCACCATTATATCTTGCTTCAAAAAACCATGGTTTTTGCTGATTGCAACCCCATGACATACGTCTTGTCATGAAAATTATTGGGGGGAAAGTATTCCAAGTGGATTATCATCCTTCAAGAGTTCGATTTGGAGTTCATCAAATCCAAGTCAAAGAAATCCTTAATTTTTGCTGAACTAATTTGTGACCTTCGCACAACCGAAACGTACCCTAGTCAGAATGAGTATGTTTGCAGTGTGATTCCCTTCGGAGTTTCTTACAGTTTCTATTAATCCTATTTACATTTCATTTATAGATTTCGGCATCGCTTCAATCATATGTTGGTTATGTTGATGGTGCTAGTCGTAGTATTGGGAATATTTATTCCGTAGCATGGGCTATATATGCTCCAAATGGCGAGTTATTGAGTTTACAAGGGATTTGTATTAGTTGCTCTACAAATAATATCGCTAAGTATAATGCAATGATCAAACTGTTGTCTGATGCTATTTCTCATGGTATTTGCCTTATTGTTATTAGACTTAACTCATAACTTCTAGTACTACAATTAACTAATGTTTATTCAATAAGGAGTCAAACTATGCTTCGTATGTTCTTAAAGGTTCAACTTCTGGAAATATATTTTGATTATATCTAATATCAACACATTTTTAGAAATCTAAACACATTAACAAATGCATTAGAAAATCATGTTTTAGATAGACATTTGCGACACATGTAAATTAAATTCAAGTCACATCACATACATTGAATGAGATAATAGAACATATAAGAAACAATGATAGATAGATAGATGTATATATATCAAATTTTTGTTTTACAAAAAATTGTTCCCGAGACACATATGGTCACACAACTTGTCATATCAAAATATACATGCAATCAAAATATGGCTATATAAATAAGCCTCCTAGTAGACTAATAATGGTGCTCATGATAGCAAGCCACTGCGTGAGTCATCTTACAGAGTAGATGACCGATACAACCAAGTATGCCAATAGTATGACGTTATAGTCTCATAGGTATATGGTCTACCCTAGTATCGTCTATACCCTCGGTCAACCCCTCCATGTGTCGCTCAACCTCTGTAAGAGTCTCGACCACATTGAGATCCTGCAACACCTCGCGTCCACATGCAATAACCTGTACTCCTACTACTACTTGTTGTGTTTCTCCCACACACTGAAGATAGGGGGAATGCATAGGTTGAATGGGTACAACATCTGCATGTGGAAAAATCCATAGTTTAGTCTCGGATACATAAAAAATTGTAAAACTTAAAAAACTCAAAAAATTATCAAAATGATTCTTGATTTAGCTATGGCACCCCATCACTCGCCATCAGGAAGCACAAGCTTCGGGTCTCCATAGAAATCCATCCCTGCATATGGATAACCTTCAATCATAATGAGTTGCATGCACAACCATCAAAATAAGACTGGTGTGAAGCTCATTGATGATGGACCCACATGTTTGGACATGAGATCCGCCCACCTCCTCATACGTGGTACTCTCAAATATGCAGGCTCGAGTGAGATATGTTGTTGCCTTAGCAATGGAATCTGTTGTAAGGCAAATGAAATCAAAATTAAACCATAAGAAAAGTTCTTCAACTGTCCATCCTTTGCCTTGCTCAGTTGTTCCTTCATATTTACCAATACTCCCTCACTCCAGTTGAACATTGCCGACTCCATACACTATAGAGCATATTGCATATGAGACCTATTGGGAAAATGTAGAGTAGCACTACCAGTCAATCTGGCAATGATAAACAAGATTGTCCTCTACAGAAAACACACCACATCCTTGATCTCAATCTTGCCACCTTGGTAGGTTAGGATCTCAGTCTACAGAGTGCACTAATGTAATCCTTGATTGTCTCTCCACCCCTTCTCGCACCAGATAAAGAGATGGGGGCCCCTCGTGTCGATAGACATGTTAAGAAGTATATAGTTGCTACCTGTATCTCAAGCATATGTGCACCAAGTCTGAATGCCTGTGCCTAAACACCCATGCTCAGACAAGATACTGCAATAACTCCATTTGTTGCCTCATCCCAGGAAGCCAATTTTTTTTGAGAGCCCACAATCTCTCAAAGCCTGCACAATGGCTGGATCATTAGCAGCATGTAAATCTTATTACTCATGTTCTCTTTCTCTCCATATTAAATCCATTTTGTTTCGATGAAGACCTAAAACATGATAAGAAGAATCATTAGGGTGAGTTTCATGCAAAAAAATGGAAGAATTTTGAGAGCATAAGGCAAAACCAATTTGGGAATTGCGCTCAACGCACCCCTCTCAGGGGAGATAATGCACTAAAACACCCTCCTTAGTGAATTTATTGCCTATTCAATGATCCTTTTGACTTTCTGGGGGTGATTTGGACCTAGGGTGAGAAATTAGAGGCCTAAGCCCCTAAAAAATGAGAAAACTTGCATGAAATGACAAAATGGAAGCATGAAAAGAAAGAGGAAGGCTATAGCTCCTACCTAGAAGTGACAATGCTTGAAATGATCCACTAGATTGGCAGCAATCAACTGCAAAAGATCAAGGGTAAAAAGCACTCAGAACTCACTCACCAAGAGGTAAATGTGAAATGGTAAAAATGAATTACTTTTTGCCTATTTTATGGTCATTTTCATAATTATTTTATTAATATTTTAATATTTTGACCTAAATGTGACTCAATTTTATCATGGATCAGGGATTTTTAATCCTTTTGTGGTGTTTTGAGCAGTTTGATAGATGTTTAATGAATTTGATGATGTCTGGATTGAAACAAATCATTTTGACCAAAAAGAATACTTTTATCGCTTTTTTTGGGCTCTGTAAACTTACAAAAAAGGAACCCCTTGGAGTCCTCTTTTAGCTCTTTTCATACTCCCAACATATGAAAAGATTGTCGAGCACTTGTCTTTTCAAACTCATTAAAGTAAATGAAAAGATATCTACTCAATATAAGTTTAACCCTTTTCCAGACTGAGATAAACTATTTACGAAAAAGGAATACCTTAGTCGAACATGACTAAGAGGTTCTCCTGAGTATTATTTTCTACCTTTTCAGACTCAAGAGACTATTTACAAAAATGAACCTTTGGAGTTTTCTTTTTCACCTCTTTTCAAACTCTCTAAATGTGAAAAAGGAGTCGAGTTAGACCTTTGATGTACTTGTAAAAACATTAAACAGTGATGGACTCGTCGAACATGATGATACTGAACCACTCCTTCTTAGGGTTTGTTAAAAATAATTAGAGGGATTCATCTGAATGATGAACCTATGCATCAAGCATATGTTATCCTCCTCAAGCTTGTTAAAAAATAAAGAGGTACTGACCAAAAATAGTTGGGGAAATTGGGGAAATAGGGTACTCCACATATTAATGGCAACGAGTCGCTC
The DNA here is from genome assembly GCA_000404065.3 of Pinus taeda. Taxonomy (NCBI): domain Eukaryota; kingdom Viridiplantae; phylum Streptophyta; class Pinopsida; order Pinales; family Pinaceae; genus Pinus; species Pinus taeda. Next base: position 103,199 of record APFE030351822.1, read on the forward strand.
TTGAACATGACACGCTTCCACTTCATCTCAGTGGTTGTTGGGTTTGGAAATATGTTTGTATTTTGGTTCATCATACCGTGTCAAAGCCTCCACTTTTGGTTTTAGGTCAATGCTGCAACCTCCATTCAGTGTCGCTGATATGTTCAAGAGAATTCCTTCAGCTTATATTTTCTATGATACTCTTAAGCCTTCATTCCATGTTTGTTGTTCCTAAACTAGTTCCACATCAATAACCGTATATCTAAAATATTGATACCCATTTTGTGTCGTTGATGGAGGATACATCAAGGCCCTCCTACGACGAGTCGCTTCCTGTCAACATCAACTCATTATCTAGGAAGTTGACTTAGAAACTCTTCCTTCAGTACCTTGGGACTTGTATACATAAATAACAAGTTTCCTCACCCTCGACAATGATTTTTCATCATTGGCCTTTGACCGAAAGTTCTGTGTGGTGTTCGACTTCAACTCATTCATTCACACCATACGGATTGTACTACTGTACCTTAATATCCATTAACATCATCGGTGGTTTCTCTCGTGTATGTTAATGACTTACATCATTGACCGGTAACCTTATGGTGCCTTCCATGTTCAAGTCCAACTCCTTTATTCACATGGTTAGACTCGTGCTTTAGACGATCAAGTGAACGAGATAGAAGACCCTGGATCTAGTTTCGTCTATCTGGGTTGCGCTTTCATGATTAATGCAATATTACCAAGCATGATGGTTATGATCATACAGATAGTAATCCAATCATGGATCACACCTTGACATTGGTGGACACTACTTCTTGATCATTGTACATGTAATGTTAGCTTATGTGTTGAGCATGGGTATGCCTCCGTCAACAAATATATCATGATGAAATATATTGTAACAGATGATGGTCTCGACCGGTTTTTCTTGATCCGAACTTGTCACAAGGTAGAGCACTTCAATCATTAGTCACTGTTTCTAACTTTGATCTTTAGGGGGCAATATGTTATAGGCCATTTATCGCATTTGGTTAATAGGCCTACAAACTAGATCAATCACTATCCGTGAACATGTTGTCATCATCCCTACACAAATCCCTAAGCATGGAATTTCCAAATGCCTAAGTTTCTGGGTCTAACTGCTTCAAATCAATTCTTTTAAGGCTCAATGCACCCTGCCCCTTTAGAGACATGTGTTCAACAACAGGTTGCTCCATTATGCACTAGCGCTGATCAACAACAACTTGTCCCTCACTGGGGGTGCGTTGATTCTAGAAATTTAGGAAAATTAATAAGGATCCCGAAGCTTCATCTTCCAAAAGCTTCCAAGAGTTGTTTTAACCATTTACCTTGGATAAGAAGTTCAAATCCTATTTGATTCTTCCTTGGATATTTCACCTCTTATCCCTTAAGCTCATCCTCCCATCTTAAGTGGATCTCAAGCCTAGATTAGTAAATGGATAAGAATTCCTAAACTACCATCCCTCTCCTATAAATTTATTGGCATCTACAACATCAGGGTTGGCTTTTGGAGACTAATCATGCATTCATGTTGCTTCATTGAATCTGTTATCACCTAGAACTGCAGTGATATGTACATAATGTTGTCCATAAAATTTTTGTTGTCCAAAAATAGGTGTCTAATGGTTGTTGCCCTATGTTTGTTACTTAGGGATCGTGTTTTATAAAGATATTCATATGAATCATTTTCAAAATCCGTCAGCCATCCTCCATCATGATTGTATAAGATATGACTTGTCTTATATACGTCACTAGTCCTTTTCGCATTTCTGCAGCGCAATTTTATTGGCTAATTTTGCAGCGCAATGATGTTTTAGTTCTTTCACAGCGTGTCAGTAACCAGCCATTTCGTAGCGCATTTTGTTAACTTATAACTGTCTGCGCTACGAAATCGCAGATTCGGGGATTTAAGTAGCACTGATTCTTAGAATGTCATGTCTGGGGGATGAGTCAGTATGTCCGTCCGTTTATTGTCAGAATGGCGTCCTTTTCAAGCAAGTATAAGCCATCATTCCACCGATAGGTTCATAACCACGCACATAAAATCATTCAAATGGTCTGTAATGCTGGTAATGTTATGATGTTTGTTAATGTTGCATAAATTGGTCCGTTTGTATGATAAGACTGTTAAGTTGCGGAGGAGATCGAGTTCATTCTTTAAAAGGAACCTGATTGCAAGCGAGCCGGCGTTCCAAAGCTTGAATTTGCCTTTGGAGTTGAAGCTGGTAGTGTTTCTCTGCACAAAGGATTTCAAAGCGAAATGGAAAAGAAGGGGCATCGGTCTGGAAGATGTCAAAGAACAGAACCTGTGGGATTGGATCTCGCATTGAGAGATGAAGGTGTGAGACAATCTTTTCAGGATGCTGGTTGCTGGACATTTTGTGAGAAGCTACAGGGTGGGCATGCTGAGGTAACAAAAGCATTTGCCTTAAATTTTACAAGTTTAAGTTCTAAAGTAGCTATGCTAGACTTCCCAGTATCTTCAGAGGTTATTGCTAGGGTGACTGAAATTCCGAGAGGAGGGCAGGAGTGGTTTAAAAATTTCAAATTTGATATGAACCCCTGCAAGGAGTTCTTGAAGGAGCCTTATGTAAATGAAGATCTTACAAAGGCTGTGCCAAGACATTATGTAAAAGAACACTATGCACTTCTCCTAACATGTATTCAGAAATATTTAACCTGTGAAGGGAGATATAACAAGGTTTACTCCTATCATTTTAAGCTGTTGCTGCATTTTACAGGTAAAGCCTTTATAGATATCCCATTCTACTTGTTTCGTAGCCTCAGCAAGATGTGTGATAAGATTCAATTGAGGAAAGATGACTGTGAGACATCACTGTTTCACCATGGTTTAGTAAAACTGTTAATGCTGGATAACCTGCAGAAGATTGGTCGGGATCGGGATTCTTTTATTTTTATGGCAGGTTTTCAGAGTAAGACAGGCCTCACCCCACTGCCTGTTAGAGAAAGAGAAAGGTCAATTGAGGAACCTACTCTTGCTGAACTAAGAAAGGAGATAAAATGCAAGAAGAAGACCAAGACCCAATTGAAGGAATCAATGAAGCCATTAGTTATCAAAGAGACACCTCAATCATCATCAAAAGAAAAGATCAAGCATAAGAAAAATGCACCAGGGTCGAGTGGAGTTGAACAGATATCAAGAGTAAAAACCAGAAGTCAATTAAACAAAGAAAAGGGCAAATCAATAGCTGTTGAAGAAAGTCCAATATCAAAAGCTAGTTTAAATGATTTGCTTGAGGCTATTGATTTTGAGCAAGCTAAATCAGTGCATAGTGAGTCAATGCATATTGACTTAACTCAATCATCACCAGAGAGCACTAAAAAATCAAGGGCTTCAAAGAGGTTAAGGTTTGATGA
>APFE030351822.1:125538-156680 GCA_000404065.3 Pinus taeda
ATTATCGGGTTAACCTATCCAAGACAGATTTTCTACATTGTAATTGTAAGTTACCTTGAAAAGGTTGAGTGTACCTGGCTTGAGAGGTGCCAGATACCGATGGAATAGGTGGAGTTAAAGATGAAACCTATGAAGGTTGGTTTACATTAATTTGAGATTGAACATGTGAGATATATGTTGATGAACATGAATCTGAGATGTAGATGGAACAAGTTGAGAGATTAAATATGAAGCCACAACCAAACCAGGTTGTACGGGTGTAGTGGGTTGCCACACATTAGTAGTCATTCCTGAATGTGGAGGACCCATATGAGGCTAAGCACTAACTTGAGGAGATGGAAATATCCCTACAATAGGTTCCCCCCCATCGAAAGAGGAGGGGAATACATAAGCAACTGCCCCTGAAGAGGAGGGTTCCCAATAAGAGGTGGATTAGGTTGTTGCATGTGTCCATACCCATTAACATAGGGACTGGTCTGTTGTTGAACCGTAGGAGTATATGGTGGAGGAAGAGGAGACTGTAGTGCTAATCAAAAGAAGTGCTAGATGGAATTCCAGAAGAGGATGACAAGGGAGAGGTCCATGGATTGGATGCTGCACCAGGAAAGGTACCAGACAATGATTGGTAACCAGGTGGGATGAACAAGCCACCATACAAATGTGTCTTTGGCAATGTTACAAACATGGCTGAAGTTGTAACATGGTTTTTCTCGGTCATAGTAGTAGATACAGACTGAGAAACCATAACAGATTTAGTCATGGTTAACTCTCCCAAAGAGGGTGGTCAAGGGAAACTCAAGGGTGAGTTGAAAAGAAAATAACCAGACAAAGGAGCTTGTGATGGAGTATGATGAGAAGGAAAAGGATGGGCTTGATAAAAATGAGTCCCTTCGTAGATAGAAGAGGAGGGTCGAGGTTCTTCATGAGGAATCTCTTCAATACTCACAAGACCAGGTGGAAGCGGTTCACTGTCGGGTCCAAGATGTATAGGTGGTGGTTGGGTCTGAGATAGAGGAAGAGAAGAGGAAGGTCTTGAAGTAACATGTATAGATAATAGAGGTGCCTTAGGTTGTGTTGTCTCTAATTCAGTATAGTCAAGTTCAATAACCTTAGGTTGTGTTGTCTCTAATTCAGTATAGTCAGGTTCAATAACCTCAATGTAATGAGTTTTCATGTGTTTCTGTTTCGATTGTGTCAAACTCACCAACCAATGGAGAAGTAATCTCGAGTTCAGTACCCACAGGAAAGGATGATTTTGGAGGACCTATTTCAAGTGGAGGACCAAAAGTAGTATCTCCTGAAGCACTAGATTCAGTGGTTTACATCTTTTTGTGCTTTTGACAATGGCCAGGAGTTTCCTCATGTGGAAGAGGAGGCTTATTTTGAATTCTACGTGAACGACAAAGTGTAGGGTAATGTTATTCCACATTGGTTTGATAAATTTTAAAAATTAACAACAAAAATAAATCAAAGAAGATAATCTAGGCATAAAGGTTTACCAAGCAACTATGAATTGCAACAAAACACCTTGGAGAAACAAGCATTTACGTACGGGCAGGAAATCTCCCTGAATGTTGTGTTTCGTGTATCATAGTATACAAGGCGGTCGACTCAGTTACGTAAGGTGAGGATAGAAACCTATGATGGACTTCCAAAATATACTTGATGTTATGTGGAAGTGCAGTCTGTGTTAGTGTTGTCTAATGTGTAACCATACAATGAGAGCGTTCCCATATAGTTTTCATGTGTGGAGCACCATCCAATATACTCGGAGGTATGTGGAGAACAATCTGATACACTTACATACATGGAATGAGATATCACCCCTGGAATGCAATGTTTCCAAAAAATGGCATCTCCTATGTTTATAAACGTCGGAACATGTCTCTAGCCTAGACCTCTAGATGTTTGTGTTAATTTTTCAAATGGTCCTTAAGATTGATTCAATAAATTTTAAAGTTTATCTTGAATTGTGTTTCAATTTTCAAGGCTCGCCGTGAATTTCACCTAAATATCCTAAAGATGCAATCTAACATGACAAAATTAAATCTTCTTTTCAATGAAAGTATATGTACGAGAGGGAAGAGAATAAAGAGTGATGCAACATACACGACACAACAAACAAAATTGTTAAGTCAATTCCCATAACACAACTATTCCAATTTCCAATTTCACACACAAAACCCTAAATGCAATGAAAAATGCATGAGATTTTTCTTTTCGATCCACTTAATTTTCAAATGAGGTGAAAACTAAGATACTTGCTAAATCACTGACAAAATAAACTATATAGAATGATGTTTGGAATAAAAATTCTTTCAAACAATCAATGATTAAGCAACAATTTGCTAATGACCTATCTGAAAAGAACAAAGAAAAATCCAAACAAATTCTTATCAAAGGCTATAAAAACCAAAAGCAAACAAAGTCAAGGTTTTTCAAAGACAAAGAAACACTTAGGGACAGAATGAAAACCAGTTGGAACCAAGAAAACTAGAGGGAAAGGCACAAAATGCATTTTTTTTTGCATTTAATAGGGGCCAATGCAGGTGTAGAAAGGGCACTAGTGCTCTGCAGCACAATTGAAGAGAAGGCTAGTGTGCACTACAACGCTCTATATCAAGACTAGGGGGAACGTTGATGTAGATCTAGCCAAATTACAACACAAAAACTCAATCCAAGCTCAGAGAAAGGTCTTCCTAAGGCCAATCTAGAGCTCGGTGAGGTAATGAAGGCATGCTCAAGCGGTGAAACAAGGGCTAAGATAAAGGAAACCACTAAGGGAAAGTAACGATTGTGAAATTTAAGATTGCAAACAAAAGTATCCTCCCTAGACCTAGTGCATTGGTCTAGAACAACAGAAAGCAAAGAATACATAGTTTCCCTTAGCGAGATTGAAGAATGGGAAATAGGCTTACTTGGAATCTTTTTCAAGCTTTACTTTCCTCCCGGCTTTGAAGATCCAATCATAGCTCTGATTCCTATAATTAGAACTTGCACATGCATTAACAAAAATACAAAGATTCACAACATCTTTGTAGCATATTTCAATTACCCTGTTCAATGGATCAATGAAGCATCAAAATACATGAATGTAAATGTAACATAACACATATAGGAAAAAAGATATACTCTTTGTATTAATATAAATAGGAGACAATGTACAACCAAGAATAATAACTGATCTTGTAGAGATCTCCCCAAGTTGACTTGTCCTTCCTTGTCACAAAACACACCTTAATGTCACCCTAATGCATGAAGATGATGACTCTCTTAGATTCAAGCCAACAACATGAGGGCATGATCAGTCTCTAAAATCCAACCTTGATGTTGTAGATGGAAGTAAATTTATATGAGAGGGACAGTAGTTTAGGAATTCTTATCCATTTATCAATATAGCTTGAGATCTACTTATGATGGGTGGATGAGCTCAAGGGATAAGAGGTGAAGTATCCAAGGTAGGATCAGATAGGACTCGAGCTTCTTATCCAAGGTAAATGGTTAAAAAAACCCATGGAATATTCTAGAAGAGGAAGATATGGGATTCTTTTTAATTTTCTCAAATTTCTAGAATCAACGCACCCCCAACAAGGAGAAAGCTGATGCTGAATGTAGGCCTCTAATGGGAAGGGTGCATTGGGGCTTAAAAGATCTGATTTGAAGCAGTAAGACCCAAAAAATTAGTTATTTATAAAGGTCATTCTTAGGGATTTGTGTATGGATGATGACAACATGCTCACAAATGATGATTGATTCGGTTGTAGGCCTATTGACTAGATTCGAAAAGATGTCCTATAACAGGGTCGTCCTCTTACAGATAAGGCATATCCATATTTTTCCATCTCATCTCCGCTGATAATAATGATGAGACTAGTTGTATTGTTACCTATAGCAACAACCAAACTATCCCATGAGTCTGGTAGAGAACACAACAAACTGATGCATTTATCTTCATCTAAAATTTTAATATCAACATATAACAACTAACTTACCAAAATATTAAAGGAGTTTATATGCTCTATCACAACTGAGTCTCCATCCTTCATGGCCCAAAACCATGGGTAAATTGATCAAGTAAAGTTTACCAAATACACCGTAACAAAACAAGCAAAAGCACCCAATTGCATAATGAATAAAGTACCTCTTGGGTTAGATTTCCCACCTTCGAACTTGTGCTCCTAACAAATGGGTGAGGAAACATACAACTGTTGTAGGTGGTGGAGATAAGAATGGAAAATGACATTGATTACTTGGTAGCTATCAATGGTTGTTGGCTGTCAGCTAGAAGAGATGACCAGGAGAAACATTCTCCTATGGTGTCGCCCACTTTTAGTGGGTCATGAGTACTATATGGGAAGGTTTGATTGCTCCAAATATTTTCAAGTTAGTCCATCTTGGTCCACAAAACGATCACCAACTTAGGACACTACCTACTTATTCCTCTCAAACATACATGGAGTAGATTCACTGAATACGACCTCATACATTCGCACTAAAAAGTCTTGGCATATATTTGCATATGACTATATGTAGTAGTCCTCCCGTGGGACTTTAAAATATATATGGACCGATTACTCATGAATTATTCACTTCCATCCCATTGTTGGGAATATTTGTTTCACACATACAATTTGTAGGGGATAACAAGCCATTAAAAACCAAGGGTACTGTCATTCTTTAGGATTAGGAGCTTATTTAATGTTGCCCCTTAGAGAGATTACAGGATGTTTTCCTAGTTAAATACTATTCCTTCAAATGTTGTAGTGTACAAGAGTGATACCCATCCTTTCAATAAGGTCTCAACATTGGATTGGCCATATAACCTACATAGCATGGAAGCTACTAGCTGAAACAATATTTTTAATGTGTTTATTGGATATTCCTTGTTTTCTCAGGTCCTAAATTTCATCTACTAGCCCACCATGTCTTCAATAAATCTTTGGGAAAAATCCTAAAACTCATCACTCAGTCCTCATCTAGGTTTACTTTCGCTTTGAGAAGCTTGTACTGCCTTTCAATGTCTGAGGCATTGAAAGAAGTGGTGTGATTCCTATGGTTGTCCTTGGTAATGGATTCCTCAAGATCAACATGTTTCACTAGCCACCTAACTGCGTCTTCATACGAAAGGGAAAGTGGATGAGCAACCACTTTAGGTAGCCAAGATCTCTTAACATCCTTGTAAACCTCTAATTTTGGGTCATGTAGAGGTGGATTTTATATTTGAAATAGCCAACACACTTTTCACAATGTATATGTAGTATATTTGTTAATGAGGCACAAAGTATCCCATAACTTAGGGCTAGATGAGTTGTCAGGTGCCTCGTCATTTGAGGTCTCAACTATTGGGGCTTTCCAAGCCATTTTTTTTGACATGTCCATGATTAATATCAATACAAAAACAAGAACCCAACATATAGATTGGCTCACAATATTATATTTTTTATGGTTTAATTGAGCCAAAGGTAACATGTTCCTAACCTAAAAAGGAAAAATCAAGGCTAGTAGAGAGTAACCAAAGCATCATAATCCTCAAAATCACATTCTTGAACAAGATGGCTCCACATCCTACAACATAAATGAGTGATTGTGCTACAAAGACTAAGGCACAGATTTCTAGGTGAGGAAAACTTATATTTATCCACTCAGTGTTGGGGATTGAAGAAATGGTTAAAATTTAGCTAAAAAAGCTAAGATGGGGTGCAGAGAGGTTTCCTTGGAAATGAAATCCTAGGTATCTCGATGAGGTTAACCCTAGGAGGTGAGGAGAGAGATATCTTAGCACTAGTATCCATAGAGAGAAATACCAAGAGTTTTTCTACCACAGTGGGTTGACCCATAGGCTAAAAATCTAACTTGTGGGTTATAGGAAACTCTTCTATGGTTAGACTACTGGAAAAACGAGAGAGATTAGTTAGGGGGTTGTGAGGGCCTTTATCTTGTTGTGAGGATTCTCTCTTTGTTCGAGTCAAGGTATTTCATCACCTTGTGAGCGTGTTGGAATGGTGAGTTACATGAACTTCCCTTTCTTGACCTTGGTTGAAACCTATGAAGGACCAGAAGGGTATAACTTATAATGGAGGCATGCCTTTTCACTTTGGGCCTTGATTCTATGAAGACAAGGATACTTCAAGGGATTAAAATCTCAAGCATTAAAGATGATTTTATGGGTGTTGCTCTACTACCATCAAGCATCCATAGACCCCATAGAGTCCCTAAGAAATGATAGACATTGCTTCATGTCCACCAATAGAATGTACATGAATCATACCACATATGTTAGAATGAATGAGTTGGAGGATGTTTTCATCTTGTTCTCGCTAGAGGGGAATGGTCCCCTTGTCTTGTTTCCTCTGGCACATCGACGACATAATCCATCATGATGGGCTTGAACATCGAGAATTCCAGAGACCAATTTCTTCAATTTTGGAAGAGCATCATCATGTAGATGGGCCAATATTTGGTGTCATAGCTCGCTTACATGATTACTATCATGGACCAATGCTAGAATAAGTCTACCAGTGACTCTATAGAGTCCTTAAAATCTCGATCCCAATGTGAATACATCTCTCATAAAGGATCCGAAAGACTAAGTAAGAAATTTTACCTTGATGAAGGAAATCCTCATCCCTTTGTCTTCAAAAGAAGATATTGATACCAAATTCTTCTTCAATCCTGGCACATACATCACATCATGGAGCAAAATATATTCCTCGTAATCCAAATGAAATTTGACGGACCCAAAGCCTTTAAAGGGATGAGTGGAGTTGTCTCCAAGAACAATTTTAAAATTTGACTCCCTCTCCACCAAAATTAGAGAGAAATTCCTTATACCTAGAGAAATAATGAGTGGCCCCAATATCAACCAACCAACTATCCCACGAATCCAGAGGAGAGAAACTAGTGAGAGTAGAAATAATAATATTTTCAGATTGATTGGAAACATTATTTTCATACATAGAGTATCTTGACTTCTTTTGAGGACGATGATCTTCTTCATGATCACTTGGAGCATATATTCTTCTTATTTCATATCTTCCATTACACTCATTCCTTTGGTAATATCTTCTTCTTCGATCATTAAACTGGTTATTGTTTCTTCTAGTGTTGTAGCGTGGACCATTGTTCTTCTCGGGGCAATCTTGAGCATAATGACATTTCTTGTGATAATTGTAACATTCAATGTGTGATGATTCTCTATCATTCCTTTTCTTTGAATTTCGAGGAGGAGGTTCCCTTGAATTTATGGAACTCATTTTCCTTTTTCTTCTTCTTGTTTTGAGTGACGAATGCAACAGACTCTCCTTATTCATGCTTTTGAATCTCACCCCTTCATATCATCCTTGATTCTTCTTGAGTGACCTTTCCAACAATCACATCAAATGATGGAAAGGTATCGTTGTTGCTTATAGCAGTAATGAAGGTTTCCCAAATGGGAGGGAGACTTCTAAGAGTTACAATCACTAATTCCCTGTCAGGCACAGTTTCCCCAACTCTTTGCAATTGATCTCTCAGACGAGATATCCTTATAATGTAGGATTGGACAAACTCTTCTTTATTCATCTTCATTTCTTTGAGTTTATCTTTCAAGGAGAATATTTCATTCAAATTATTGACTTCATACATGCCAACTATCTTATCATACATGTCCTTAAGCTTCTTCAAATTTCCAACATATGCAATAAATTATCTTGTAAACCATCAACTAGATTTTGCTTTGTTTTTAACTCAACTTTCTTGTGCTTGTTCTCAATATAAATTGAAGCATTATCTAGAGGCTCAGGTACATTTCCTTGAATGAATTCCAAAACATTGTTTTTATCAACTATGATCTCAAACCTAATCTTTCAAGTGATAAAGTTAGATGAGTCACCCAACTTCTCATGTTCGCTGAACAAAGTTAAAGACATATTGACTTGATTAGATAGGCTCCTTCAACTTTCCAAAGATGATTGTTTCAATTATTGTATACTTTTGGGTTTTTCCTTCACCTTAGCTTTGGTACCATGTTAAATTTCAGACTACTCTATGTTGTTTCAATTACTTTAGCCTAATTCAATACTTAAATTAGAAATCTTTCATAAATAATTAATATTTCTAATCATCCACAATAATTGAAGATAAAACAATAAATGTAATGACAAAGAAGACAATCAACACATCAATAAGAGACACCAAATTTTCAGTCAATGACTAGGGAAAAACCCACTATGGGGAAAACCCTTTGAAATTCTTCTTCTATTAGATTGTCATAAAATGTTCAATAGAGAGTACAATGAGCCAATACAAAAATGATCCAACAAAATTAACCCAACAACATTCAGAAATATGTTCCCAAGATCAATCTAGATCTTAGACAACTTCTCCTATTTGCGGTCAACTGCACTCAAATTTGAAATTGTAACCCTAGATCCGATCCACACGGAGGAAGAGTTATGTGTGCGATTGAGATATTCCAACCACATGAATGAATCTACATGCCTACCGTTAAAGCTGAAAGATTGTCTATGTCAAGCCTTTGGTTGCAAACCAAAACCCTAACAAACTTGCAAGCTTCAAAACCTACAATCTCAAACCTGTATGAACCAATCTCCTTGACCCAACCTCAGAATTATGTGAACCAATCAATGAAGAAGTGAAGAAGAAGAATATGCTTGGTAATTTCCAAATGAGCTTGAGGTCACTTGAATTTAGAGGCTTCCAAGGGTGTCCAATTTTCTATTAGGGTTGACCTTTCCTTTTGAGGACATGTGGGATTTTATTAAAAAATACACTTTCCCTTGTCCAAATTAAGCACTTCAATAGTCAAAATTGGTCCTCTAGAAAAGAGTAATCTAGACCCATGGTTGGAATCTGTCACTAATATGCCAAATTAACAAGATTATGGGCTCTAGTTTGAAATGTGGTCCACAAGAGCTTGAAGGTTGGGGCCTTTAGTGTGAAAGTGGGTTCTTTCCAGCAAGTAGTGGCTTTTTTATTCAAGGAGTGGTGGCTTCCTTCAGGTTGTGGGCTTAAAATTTTGGGAATGATGACTTTCCCCATGTGGTGTCCTAAGAAACCATTGGAGGTCTACAGCGAGTAGTGGCCTGCAGCAGGTAGTGTGACCTACAATAGTTAGTGGTCTGCATAATTGCAGGAGTGGCGGCTTCTAGTAGGTGGTGGCCTAAAAATTTGAGGAATTGGTGGCTTCCATCAAGTAGTGGCTTGGAGTGAGTGGTTGCTTGCATGCATCAAAATTTGGGTCTTGCACAATGGTGGTGGTTAATGCATGACATAAGAGAAGAATTTAATAATAACAAGAAGTTGAAGAGAAAGACAAGAGGATGCTGGTTTTTCTCCTAGAAGGGCTTCTACCTTATATCCTATGTTGATGTGTTTTATGTTTGCTGCTCTCATTTTATGTGTGTTGATGTTTATATGCCAATCATGGTTTAATTATTGTTGATTATATTTGGTGTCACTAATTAATAATTCAACTAATTGGTGAAGGAAAGACAAAAGGTAGTTAAACTGATCCATCATGCAAAACATTAATTCACCCCTTGCTACCCTCCCCTACCCACCTCCTCCCCCCTCCCCTCCCCCGAAGTATTATCAAGCTCCCAACACTGGGTTGTGTTTGACGTGTAGCTAATTTACTTTTCATGATTCACTCTCATAAGATATTCAGTTCACATGAATGAAAAATTAGAAGCATTTTAGCTCACATGTTTATACAATGAGACTTTCCAAATTATATGACCTTTCCATATTTAGAATTTGCATTTTTTTAGGTAGTTCTTCATCAAAACTTGAAGAATTAGATATGCTATCATTTTTAAGTTACATGGTTGATATTATTATCTAGGCTTATGATCAATATTTATTTATTTTTTCAAGGAGAGGTGGAATTGTTAATGTGTGACACCCTATTAAACATCAAGATATAGATGACCTTATGTAATTCACATTATGGGGTATTTTTTTTTGTAACGAGTGTATTATATCTTATTTTTCCTCCCCTTAGATTATCTCTTAACGAGGTGTCAACGTGAGAACAGATTTAGTTTATCAGGTGGTTTCACTCATATAGTATAAGAGTGCATTATTGAAATAAATATGCCGAATACAAGAATATGGCTTTAGGCCTTTTCCACTAAGCTTTGCGTCATATCACGTGTTATAATTTTTAACAATTAATATCATGAATGTAAGGAAGAAATTCATCTTGGAGGAACAAAAGAAAGTTGCTTGGTTTTGGTTTCCGATTTTCAGAGGAGAATAAAACTCAGCAGGCTTGTTAATTTAGGAAATAGAATAACCATTAACGTGCAGTATTTTTATAAGACTGGATATTTTTTAGTATTTTTATAAGACTGAATCTTTTTTAACTTAAATGTTGAGGATTGAAGTTCAAAACCACTTTTAAAAACAATATATTTTCAAATTGTTGAAGTGAGGTTTTTATGATTAAAATTAATTTACAATATGTTTTTCGGATCCATCACATGAGATTTTAAATCCTGTTAAAGTTTTGAACCATCAAATGTGGTTCATCTTTAAGACACAATGATGAGAAAGTTTGGTCAAGCAATAGGGAGAGACCTTCAAGTCAAAGACTCAAACAATAATGCTGTTGAAGGAGAATGTTAGAGTAAATGGAAAAATATATTTTTAGTATTAATATATAAATATTGATTAAAATTAAAAAAGAGAGGAAGATATATGCAAGGAAAGAAATACAATAGGCTAATTATTAAATCTTAAGGTTATGGTATTAAAGAACCCATTAAAAACTAATAAAAACAAGAGCCATGTGGCATGTTACTACATATTTGTACATGAATGCTGTGCATATAGTTTTTTAGTTTATTTGAGTGAAATGATGTGTGAAAATAAAATTATTTGAAATCAGGCATAATCAAGTAGTAACATCTCAAATTTTAACCTACATGTCTTCATTATCAGGCTGTAACAACTCAAATTTTAACCTACATGCCAACATTATCAGGCTGTAACAACTCAAATTTTAACCTACATGCCAAAACAGATAGAATTGGCTTTGGCTCTAGTGTTGGAGGTCTGTTGCATATTGGGGGCAAAAATTTGATTTCGTTAGAGCCTTAATTTTCTAAGAAGAATTTTGATAAACATCACACTTGATCTTGTTTGTCTCTATTGTAAACTACCTTTCGTTTTCCTTTTGCATCCGTAGACGCAATTCCTAAGTGCTAAGTGTTGTTCTTACACAAGAGTGCATAGGTTGGTGTTGTGATGGTACTTGCCTAACAACTTTTATTACTTGGAGTGAAATTATATTCTCATTAGGTTTTGCATCCGTAGACGCAATTCCTAAGTGCTAAGTGTTGTTCTTACACAAGAGTGCATAGGTTAGTGTTGTGATGGTACTTGCCTAACAACTTTTATTACTTGGAGTGAAATTATATTTTATTACTTGGAGTGAAATTATATTCTCATTAGGTGTGTATGATGTAACTTTTTGTTATTAGTCCCCTGTCGTATGGCATGGGACTATAGTAACTGGAAATGGTTGTTTAAGCATTACTTCACGTACTCCATGTTATAATTAATCTAAACTTTTTAACACTACATTGTATTGACCATATTGTATTCTATTTATCATCTTATTTGGCCTCTTCCCGAAGAGGCAAAAACCATATATTAAGTTGAATTTGTTTGGTTCATATTTTGGAAATGTAAACAAAAATGATATATTAAGTTGAATTTGTTTGGTTCATATTTTGGAAATGTAAACTAATGCTAGCATTAGTTTAGAGGTATTAAATGCTATGCTATTTAGTGAGCCATTCTTATGTTATGTTATGATAGACTGTCTCATCGTGGATTTCCAAGTGGTGAGTTGATTGGCAAGTGGTGAGTGCATGGGCAGCCACACTCTGTTCTCTCCAGCACAGAACCAAGTGGTGAGTTGATTGCCAAGTAGTGAGTGCATGTGCAACCACACTCTACACTCTATTCTCTCTAGCAACAAGTTGGTTGTGTGCATGTAATCGAAAAGCACGCTAGGAAAGAAATGTCATTGAGGACACTTCCCTTCCAGTTATTAAAGCACCGAGTTTTCCAGTTATCAGAGAACTGAGTTATCAAGAGTACTGAGTAGGCAGTGAAACTTCAAGGCAATGAACCTTCGAGTTAAGTCAAGAGCCCAAGCTTCCCCTTCCTTTAAAGATCCATGAAGGAGCTATTTCCGGCTAGATATTAATTCCCGGTACGATAGATCCACGGAGGAGCTATTTTCGGTTGGGAATTAATTTGTTGTATGATAGTTGCAGCCTCATCCAAACAATGGAGCTCAACAAGTGAGATTAATCACCAACTTGCTGCAAATGCAAAATATCATTGTTAGTGACCTGTATATCTTAATTTGTTTTGTTATATCAGGTCTTTTGGTAAGCACATAATTACCTCCAACAGTGACAATGAAGCTAAGAATTGGTTTAAGCTTCTTGTTGTAAAAAACGAAATTGAAAGACCATCTGCAATATAGAAAAAAACATAGATTCAATTGAAATAGGGTGAATTCATTAGATTGGATAGATTGAATGGCTTCAATGAATTTATATAAGTTTATGCCAATTCCAGAGATTTTTTTGCCGATGCTAAGTTTTGTAACATTCGTAAACACTAAGAAAGTTCTGGGCTATTGTATGGTCAAAGTGGTTGCTGATTAAAAACAAAATTTTGGATGATGCCTAGTCATATCAGGCCAACTGTATTTCAAAATAAACAAGATATGCTTAACATAACATAATAACTTTGTTCAATGAGAAACACCCATATTTTCAATCCAATATGTGAGATCATTCCTTTACAGGGGTTTTGAATATTGAAAAAGAAAAAGAACCTCGAAGATAGAGAAGCAAAGGAGCATTTGGTGGATGCTTTCCATAGTCGAGAGGAGTGAACCATCTAGGAGGACTGCACGGACTAGATTTCCTCATCATCTCCTTTGTCTGCTTTACAATCTCTTCCTACCAAGTATACTTCTTTGAATCTGACAAGAGATTATTCCGAGTTTGAATACTTTTCTATATGGTAACATCTTTGAGTTCGGGTATTCAATGAATGTTCTTCTGCAATGTAACTGTAACTATTTTGGGTGCTCTCTAAAAGCACAAAGAGACATAACATTGTCCGTTGTTTCCATCTTCACTGCTAATTATGCTCGTTATCGCTTCTATGGCCAAAAACAAACTATTGTGTTAATAAATTAGTGACTACCTCTATCACAATGTTTATTAACCAATGTATATGAAATATAGATAAAATGAATACCTCTATCACAATGCTTATTAACCATTGTATACAAAATATACACACAAAGTAAATAAGAAATATACACACAAAGTAAAAAGAAGAGGGATAAGGTAAAACAAACAAGCATGACAAACAATCGCTAATTTTTTTTATGGAGAGAATCTCTCCATTGACCAATGCACACAAACTACATAGAGGAAGAAAAACAAAGTCAAACAAATAAGCACAATGAGCAACCATGATATTACAAAGGAATCACAGATGTTTAAGACTGCTTCCATTGATTTACACATATAAAGCAAAGATAATTATAACACATACCAAGTATAAGAAAAATAGAAGAAAAATTGAATAGATACAATCACTTTATAACCAATCACGGAAACCGCCACTACATCTGAGAAGACTTTCATGGACTAACTTGCATTGAAGTTATGAAGATGTACTCGTAACCTTCATCAGATTGGATAAATTGATTCTAAACCGAACATTCGAACCTCACCGAAGCATGCTTTAGAAATTCTGCCAAAGACTTTCATGGACCAACCTGCATTGAATTTATGAAGATGTACTCGTAACTTTCAGTGGGCTTGATAAATTGATTCTAAACCGAACATTCAAAACTCACTAAAGCATGCTTCAGAAATTATGCTGAAGTAGAGGGTTGCAAAAGGAGAAAAGCCACTCCTTGGTTTTCTGCTAGTATCATGATTCGACCGTGGCCCTACCTCAAGCCCAATGCTGCTATTATTTCCAACCACTATTGTTGGAGGAAACAATGGAACAAGAAAACCCTTAATAACTACCCAACTACCCATCTATGTTGAGACTAAGATACTATAGCTGCCTTGGAGCTGTCTCCAAGTCTGAAAGCAGAATTCAGAGGATCAGAGTATATATTGACACGAAGAATATCACCATTGCATCAAGAGACAGGGAAAGGGGCATGATTTCCACTTCGAACTGAGCTTCAAACAAGGGATTAGTAGCTGAAGCCCCATAATAGACTTGAATTTCATTAATACCTTCTCTATTGCGACAGAAAATGGACTTGTTATTGTGGGAAAAGATGAGGCAGAAAAATAGGTAAAAGATCAAGAAAAACTTACAGATTGTGATAAAATTATTGTTGCATTCGATGCATATGTAAATGGGATCGTAGCGAGATATATATTTTCTACATTTATACGCCATGAGAAACCAGTTCATTCCCTTCATTATTACGTCATGACGTCCTGTGAATGAATCCAATGCTTTTGAGATCTTCAAAGATTAAAGGCTCTCTCGACTTCTCTGGAGGCGGACACACTAGGGTAGGCAAGCACAAAGTAAACTTTGCTTCGATATCTGAGGATGAAACAACTGTATCAGTTTTGGTTTTGGAGTATCTCACCACGTGGTTGTCTTCGTCGGAGGCACGACTACAAATTTCATTTTCATTTTCTCTGACCATGTGGTTGTCCATTGACCTCCTCGGCATTTGTTCACGGGGAAAATGATAATAAAGGTAGATCACTTTGATACATGAAAATGGAGGCATATCTCTCCCCTGTGAGCACTAAGGTAAATAGAGTGAAATATTCTTGGACCCACCCGAGTTTATAGCATGTTCCAACTTTTTGCATATCCTAATACCAGGGGAGGTGGATGTTGATACCTATGAAATTTGTAGTAACCCTGGATATGATCCCCATCATTTCTTGCTATTGTAGAAGTATGCAACAGTACGGTTGTAGTACACTGTGACTTGGGTAAAAACTCATCATACAAAGGACTATCATGCATTGTTCGTGCTTGTAGATAAATTTGAGAATAATATATTCTAGAAAAAGGGTGAAAAATCATATCATTATGGCATTCTAGTCATTACGTCCAACTATTTCTATTATCCTACCAAAATAATATAGCTATGTCATTCTAGCCTAGTGGTTGGACCAATCCTTCTGGCGGGCTTTCGAGGTAACTAATCGATTGATTTAGAAAAGAGTGAATTCGCTTCTTTCTATATTTCTATTGCACTTACCCCACCTTGACTAACGATTTGAATCTAGCTCATAACAACCAACTTGGCTTGTCTCTCATGGTGGGGCTTAGGAAAACACAAACGGTACAGGAGGGAGAAATGTTCCATGGCATTCAGCTTCATCCATTTCGATTTGTGGGATGGACATGACGTATCTAAGATTGCATGCAACTGATCCTCACAAGTTGTTTCCAAATAAGCCCTCCCAGACAATGATCCAGTTCGAAGGCCCTACTCTTGGAACAATGAGCTTAATAGGTCCAAGCTATCTATGTTCACCCAAAGTCAATCCCGGATCAATTCGACAAATTCTTCTTCTTGATTATGAATTGTGTTACCTGTTTCTCATTAATATTTGTTGGGAACTAGGGTATCTCACCATTGAATGTGCTTTCACACTCCCCAAAGTGCTGAAATTGAGTTTGACCTCTTGAACTACCGAGAATTGGTAGTCACTACTTGGTGCTTCAATAATGGAGGTGGGATCATCAGCCTCAACGACGAACATCTGGGGTAAACTCGTAAAAAACAACAGAGACCATAGCACACACGAATCTCTCTTAAACGGAATAGAGAGGTGGAAAAGTACTCTCGTTGTCTGTGTTTCCTGACTCAATGATTCAAGGTCCCTCATAGAGGTGTGTCCAAAAGCAAGTCCAAAGTGATGTGCTTGGTTGTAGATTCAATGTCCTTTATCTCCAGATCCATCAGTTACTAAGAGTTGCTAAAGGGTAGTTTCAGGATAGCTCCTTGTTTGGTTTATCAAGCAGCGACAAATTATGCAGAGGTAAAGATAGCTGAGGCAGAGGTAGGAACTATGGGCAGGGGCAGGAACATAGGCAAGGGCATAAATAAGATAGATAGATACAAAAGTTGTATGGGTAGTATTTCTCAAAGCAGAAGTTGTAGATCTTTTTTAGAGAACTGGATACACTATTACCCCTTTTCAACGCTAAAATAACAAAATTGAGAATCGATCAATGGTTTTAGGTTTGAAAATATGGAAATACTTGGATTCTTGAGATGGACGAGCATGAAATGTCATCACTTCTATTTTATTCTGGCTAGATATTTGTTGGAGAATCAATCATATTCCTCAATCTTAGTTTCCATCCATCCATCCATTTATACTCCTCCCTCTTCCATAACTAACTGAGACATTCATGTAATATAAGCGTTCCCCAATATCTGCTACAAGAGCCATATGAAAAATATGCAAAACTACACTCACCAAATTCATTCATTTTATATCCTTCCACCCATCACCCCCAATTCATATGGAAACATCCTGATCTATCTTGCACATCCTCCCTTCCCTACCTCCCCTTGCTATGCTTAGGGATCAACGAACGGGGGAACCAATTTCTTTCGGACCTAAACCATTAGCATGACATACCCGGAGTTACTCCCTACTAATATACCACTATGGCCGATGTCCAAGATGCACAAAACTCGACAATCACTCAATTTTCTACACACTTGTTTCCCTCATTTCGATACCTCACTGACTGGGCCCCTCTTGATCGTATTGTCTATACAAAAGAACCTCCTCTAATTCCCTTATAGAGATGGGTAACATGGTTTATGTCATAGCAGTATAACTAGGTAATATTCGGTGAAGCAGTCTTGAACGATTATGGAGAGAATCTTGCAACATCGTTCGACCGGACCAATACAACAATGGTTATATTTGGCCCTACTTTTCATAGCAATTGTAATAAAAGAGGTAGCTCTAAGTTCGATGACTTCGTCTAGAAGACAAAGTTTGACAAGCCAGGATGCATGTTTACATGGTATTTGATTGTGAACAATATATCTAGCCCCCTACAACAAGATATGCTCCTTCTCACCGAGTGAGATCTAAGTAGCAATGTTCTAAATGCCTAAACAAGTCCATACATTTCTCAGTGTTGCGACAAGGACTTGTTGCTCAACAACGCTCCTTGTTTTTGACTTGTTTATGCTGTTTGATTTTAGCCAATATGAACTCCTAGTACATTTAAATAATGCTTTTGATTATTGGAAATGCTAACTATGGTTGGTTTCAATGCTTGAGTTATGATTTATAATTATCTGATCTGTATTATGAAAATGCTTGTTAAAGTTTGGGTTTGGTTTGGTTTCTTTACTTGTTTTATCTCTAGTTAATGCTAGAGCCATTTTGGGTCTCATTCACTAGCTATTGTGGTTATCTGTTTGACTTAAATAAAATTAATCATATGTTATGGTATTCATTCACCTCTATTGTGGTTATCAGTTTGACGTAAATCTTCGTCACTCACTCATTCCGATGGGTGAGGGATGGTGGGTCGAGCCCAACCCCCGATGTTATGGGAAAGAAAGATAGGAGGGAAGGCTTCTGGCGGCGAGAGGCTCCTTCCTTATTGGTATAGTTCCCAATTCCAACCATGGTGCCACAGGAGAGAAGCTTGGCAGGACAAAGCCTGTGGTTAGAAAGAAAGAAGCAAGGATCCAATTTTGTTTTTTCTGGGCTTATGGAGCAAGAGAAGGCTTATCTGAAGGGTCGGTCTCCCTCTATACTGAGCCTATTTACCTATCTCAGGTCCCTGTCACAGAAAGGAACCAGAGCAAATGTCCGCCTTCTCCTTATGAGAAAATTAGTTATATTTATGGTTTTCAAGACAATGATGTTCCAAATTGTGTGACCCTTATTTGTAATGTAATATTTATAGTTGATCCAATTTATTTGTTAAAATGAATTTGAGTTAGTTACTCTTTCATCTTCAAGATGTTAAGCAATGGCTTTAATATTGAATTGAAATAGAATTTTAGAACCTTTGGGAGCCTTTTCTATTGTCTATTACTACTGTGTTTAAATGTATTACTGGAGAGATTTAACACTTTTGTTATGAATTTAGGATGAGCATGGTAGTGTCAATTTCTGAAGTTGTACTTTTATTAGATTTGTAGCTTATTGTTTGCCTTTTATCCCCATTTAGGTTGATTCTTGGCAATTGGAAGTGAGGCTTTTTAAGTACGATTGTCAAGTCCTTGACATTGGAGCCTATTCTTTAGTTGTATAGAATTGTATGATTATGTGATTAATACACTTAATGGCTTCTGCCCTTATAGTAATTTGTGAGCAACACCAACCTAACAACCTCAACATGAATTCCAACATGAGGAAATCTAAAAAGGCATCAACATGAATTCCATGATGAAGAAATCTAAAAAGGTATCAGCTAGGACTTCATATAATATGCTCCCCGATTACCCTTATGCAGTGGAGGTTACAAGGGATTCAGATGGAAGGAGGCATAAGGTTCAATATGTAAAATATAAAAGAATTGGAGCTTTTACTAGGTTTGATTCTGAGACTTCCTCCAGGGATTATTGTTCCCTCAAGAGAAAGTCTATAAATCTTAATTTTGCAGGCTAGAAAATGGATGCTCTTGGAGTTACCACTTATGTTATTGCAGTTTCATAGATGTCTAGGAGTGAAAAGATGGCGCTGAGAAAGAAGCTCAAGTTAGATCTGGACCAGGTGAGATCCATTGCACATAGAATTGAAGAATTACAAATTATTTGTCTTGCAATGTGCCAACTATTAGCGATGGACATATTTCAAGGTTGGTGAATAGTTGCCCAGGGTGGCATTCCCGGAAAATTAGTCATTGGGCCAGGTGCAGTTTAGGATTTAGTATTATGTCAAAAAGATAGTGGATTTTGCAAACAATCATCATTTGTGAGTGATGGAAGTAAGGGTGTTTTACGTTCATTTGGTAAAGAGAAACGAACTCCTAAAGAAAATCAACTCTACCTCAATTATGAGTATGTTTCTAGTGATGATAAGATGCCGCAGAAGTCTAAATTTGGTGTTATATGTGTTAAGTGCGACCTTCTTGGAATATTTGAATCAAAAGACGTGAAGAGGAAGAAAATGGATCCTTTCCAAAGAAAAACAAGTGTTGAGTACATGACCTAGTGTGTTGATACTCTGAAGAAGCTCTGGACACATAAATTTGCCTGGGTATTCAATGGGCCTATTGATCTAGTTAAATTAAACATCCATGACTATTTTCATCTTACCATTAAACCCATGGATTTGGGCAATATATAAAGTAGGTTAAATAATGAGGACTATTCCACCCAAAAGAATTTACTGAAGATGTAAGATTGAATTTTGCCAATGCAATGAAATATAATCCTCCTAGAAATGATGTTCATTATATGGTAGTCAATATGAGTCAATTATTTGAGGACAAATGGAAAATTATTGAGCAGAAGTTGGCTGGAGAAGAAGTTTATAGAAAATTAACTTAGGATGTTTAGCTTATTCCAACCAAGAACAATAGTGTAATAACAAAATTATAGAAACAAGAAATAAACCAAAGGTTCAACCTCCAAATTCTTATCCTCTCTCAGATGCACCAAGTCAGTAGAAACCGAAGGTTGAAAAATGCAAGCACCCGATGTCATTTAATGAAAAGAAGAAGCTTAGTCAGGATTTTGAACAATTACTAGATGACAAGCTGGTACCCATAATTACATTATTAAGGAAGCACACTGGTCTAAGTCACAATGAGGAGGAAATAGAAGTTGATATTGATGCTTTTGATGACGATTCTTTATGGGAGCTATAGAACCTTGTTTCCAATTGCCTCAAAGAGATAGGCTAAGGCACCAAAAACGTCGAGGCTCCAACAGGGCTTCCTAATCCCGAGGATTATGTTGTGCCAAAGTTATGACTGTCTGATATTTTAAATATAGTATGGAATGGCCATATCATCATTTGGTTCTTTTCAATATTCACTCATTTTCGGTTTGTTTGTCCTTACGAGAGCCACTAACGTTTTCTATAACAACCTGTGAATGTTAGGGTTGGATCACAATTGGAGAGTCAACCCACAAAAGTAGTCCAACAAGGTTTACTCTTTATTCTAGTCAGAATTTCAAGTTTGTATTTATTATTTTTAGATGGAATTTCTGCAGTTCATTCGTTGTTCATGTTAAGCATTTGTGCATGTGTAGGTGGCAACCTTGGTGATGAATATGTTGATTTTGGTGGGGATGAGTTGCCTGCAACAAACTTCCATAGTGTTGATATAGAGAAAGACACAACAAAAGTTAACATCAAATGTAGTAGCTCAAGTAGCTCAAGCAGTGATTCTGGATCTTTCTCTAGTGGTATTGTATTTGGACAGGAATCGAGCTTTTTGATGTTTATCAAGTGGTATTTTGTATTAGAGTCCATTCATTTACTTTGGTCATTCCTTTTTATCAGATTCTGATTTCAAAAGTTCCTCGGGCAATGAGTCAGATGCAAATGTAGAACATTCTACCGATGCACCACTTAAGGTGCGAATTCAAACAATCAATTGGAATTAATAGTACATATGATTGAATTTCTGAGTTTTAGTAGAAATGGCTTCAGTTAGTTTTGTGTTATGTGTCGGATGTCAAGATTGATTTGGCATTTGGTGGGGAGAAAATTGCCTCAGGAATAATCTACTATGATTTAGATGAGTCTTGGGGTGAAATTATCTTATGTACTATAGCTATCCGATAGAAATCTATGGAGACAAGTGCCGACTGTAAGGAGTGGGGCAACTTTGACCCTAAGAATACTATTGCGAAAAGTGCGTTTTCATTATATATATTTGCTCTACAGTTTGGGATTGTGGTTTGAGTAACTAGTTTTTTCTGAATTGTTGTCACAAATAGCTGTTAATGTCTATTTGATTATACTATTTTTCCTTGTAATATAGTTTGTGGCTTCCATAGGGGCTGTAAGTGTTTTAGATGAAGAGAATGCTCAACCAAAGGCTATGGTTTCTGAGACAAACACTCACCAAGAAGGTTATTTAAGTGCCTATCTAGGATCATAAATACCGTGTAGTGGTATTTTACATTTTCCTCATTATGATTTGGCCCTCACCTTTTTAGCATGATACATTGTTAGGGGAGAGTTCTCCACCTAATAGACAGGTGTCCCCAGAGAATAAAATTTGAGCTGCCTTGTTGAGAATTTGCTTTTGTGAAACAATTTCGAAAGCCCAAGAAAAGACATTTAATTAGGCATTTTATTCATTAAAGTCTTCAAGTAAGGAAGTTGGAATTTGGTGTTTGTTAGGCAGATTGGTGATAGTTGTAACTTTTGATTATTAAGAGTAATAAAAGAGATCCAAAAAAATTACGACGTGATAGGGATCAATTGGAAAAGTGGCAACGAGAAGGTTGGTGAATATAGGAGATGTTTATTTGTGTTTCATGGTTAGCTTCTGGCATTAGGAATTTATTTGACATTTCCATTCTCTCTTTAATTAGAAAAAGCAAGAATTAAAGCTGAAGCAAAGGCTGCAGAAGTGGTCGTATGAAAGTTGGAGCAGAAGCCATAGCCGAAGCAAAATGAAAAAGGGAGATTGAACGTGAAGCTACTCGCTTGGAATTGCAAAAAGTAAAAAATGACTTTTGGTTTAACCAACTTTATGAACGTTCTGTCGACAGATGGAGAAGATTTTGGAAATCAATGAGAACAATAAGATTCTTGAGGGCTCTCGATATCCATCTGCTGAACACATCCCAAGTTCTGGTGATGAGACCAACCCTGTTCAATTTGAGGATGCAATGAAAGCCTTTCCATTTCAGGGTGGAAATCCTTTGGAACAACTTGGTTTGAGTTTGAATAAATTGGATGAGGAGGAGGAAGAAACCCTGACAGATTGTGTTGCTGGTAATGGTCACGTGGAGAAAGGGGAGATTGATTAAGTTGTACATTTTATTTTATTGCTTTATTCTTTTCAGGGGTTGAGAAGTCATTTGAAGGACACATCCTCAACTTGAGGTGATAAACCTACTCATCTATATATGAGAAAAGACACGATGTAGCTACAAGTTTAGAACAACAATTAAACCCATAAAGGACTTCAATCAAAATTACAAATACTATATTTCAACGGACATCGAAATAATCATAGTGTATGGGTGAAACTGTAGGTAATTATGAATAAACAATATATCAAAATAGGGGAACGACCACAACACAACTAGACAATAATATAAATTGTATTATAGTTCTATTAAAAAATATGACCAGCCACAATAAAAAATCCAATACAACTACGATAAAAACATCCAAATAGTAGTAATGGAACCGCACTAGTTAATGGTCTTTAAATACCACTGGCCAAAACATAGATTTATCAAATACTTAATGTATTCACGACATAATAGCTTCCAATTTTAACATTGGCACCAAACTGTTAACAATTCACAAAATACAATGAAACCTTCAAATTAATGGTATTGGGTACTATTGTATCTCAATATATACATTAAATGATTTACAACGATAGTAATATTCAACTATTCAAACTCTACTAAGTAGAGTAGAAGTTTTATTCCACCCCAGAGACAAGAGAATGCAAGTTTTAATTCAATCATATCTGACAAAGGTCAAAGCACCTAGAAACAAGAATAAAAGCAAGTGTAAGGATACTGGACTCTATAGTTGTTCTTCCTTCACAAATTCAACCCATAAAAAATGAGAACGAGGTCTCACCCGTATAGGAAAGTGGGTGTTAGTAGAGAACAATTTGGGTTTACAATCAAACCTTAAATGATGAATTTCGACTAAAGAAATGTACTAACTAGAAATGTAAGTAATCACCTGAAAAGAGAATCCTAAACTTCGATAGATGCACACATCTGGAGGGAATCGTAGGTTAGAACTTAGAAACCATATTTGTAGGTAATGCTTCTGTAAAAAGGATAGTCGATAAAAAATATGCTCATATGGGTTTACGCAGTAGACTATACCCGAGTCCTTTTGTCGGTACAGATGTTGATCGTTGAGCTGAGAATATCCTATCCTAAGAATTTTTCATCACTAGTACCAAAGTCAAGAACCTATGAGGTAAGCTAAAACATTTAGTAAAGTTTCAAGGAAAACGTTGTACTTGTTAAGGTAAGAAAATTTATCGCAACGATAAACAAAGGTTCATGAAGTGGTTGCATGTTGTTTTCACACATTGTTGCAGGGAAGACAAAAAACAATGGAGGGTCCAAACCCTAATCCAATAAATTACAGAGCTGTGAGTTTCACTAGAGGAAACAAGAGAATGAGCTGAGGCATTAGGGGTGGAGGGTGTTTACCCTCTAACCACCACTCCTTCTGAGAACTGTAGATCTAGGTTGGGCTAAGGTGAGCCCTAGATTTGGCATCTTGCCATTCCCAAGAAGAGAGAGAGACATGTAACCAACTCCCCATTAAATGACTGACAATCAACTATGGTCTTATTTACATCAACCCTCGAAAAATGGCTTGAGCATGTTGTAGCGCAATGATCTTAGCACATCGAAACACCAAAAGCTAATGTTAAGATTAGCCAATGCACAAAAAATTCTCCAATTTTTTGGTACGATTGGGAATAATGCCTCCAAGGCGAAGCTATATGTTACTGCATATGCAGTAACATAACAATTAAAATTATGATATTAATTAGTTACAATTTAATTAATAATATTAATTAATGAAAAAATATATTAATTACGACAATGACTAAAAATAACTGAATAAATTACAAAAAAACTACATCAAGAAAATATTAAAACTAGGAATATTGATAAAAAGATATCAATAATAATAATAATACAAACAACCTGCAAATGGAATAACTATAGAAATTATCATTACAATAGACTATAATAAGTAAATTGATTAAACATTAAAAAATAGGTCTGTAATTTAAATCAATAATATTAAACCGATATTACTAGTGCTACGAATTGAGGCTTCTGTGATCATTTCATTGTTGTAAAGAAGAATTGCTTGCGGCGTAGATCACATGAGAAGGGATCCTTTGTATAACTATAAAATTATCATTAAATAGACATAATAGTAATTATTACATTAAAAAACTAGTCTAAAGAAAATTTAAAATCATAATATTAACCATATTACTAGTAATAAATTAAAAATTGAAGTCTATAATATTAACCATAAAACTAATAAATTAATGATAAATAACCTAAATTATTGAAGTTCATAATAATAAGGTAACAAAAAAACAAAACAATGAATTCAACAAAAAGAATCAACCACGAAAAAGAATCAACTACAAAGGAAATAGATTAGGAGGAAACGAACTAGGAGGCAAAGGCCAAAATCTAGTTTTTGCTCATTTTCCAATCATGATCTCTGTTAAGATTGTTGGTATGCTTTTTAATAACATTTTTGAACTTTTTGAGGTGATAGTGATCAATTTTAGTATGCATGTAAGAGTCTTCAGTACATATATGGTGCTTGGTTTTCTCAAGATGTTCAAGGAAAATTGAAAAGCGAAATTGATTATACTTAATATTAACATAATGCACTTGAATTTAAGCTTAATGAAATGAACAATCTCACCCACATAAGATTTCCTAAAAAAACATGAAATTTATTAAATAAACACCTTTTACATTTGAAATATCAATAAAATCATTTACATATTTTCAAATTATCAAATGATTTTCAAATAATTAAAATATTTATTGTATAAATATTTTTATAATAAATTTGACGAAAAATATAACCACCACATTCCGCGCCATGTGATAAGCTAATCAAATGTCTTTTGTCATAGCATTGTCATTATTGTCCATAGCACCTTTTCAAAACAAAAACATCTAACTCCCCTCCAAACATGTGAGGGAAAGGAGGCCTTGAAAAACTTCATGTCAAATCATTTGATAGGGTCATTAAATTCTTACATTTGGTTTTTACATGGTTGGTTAGTTAGCTCTTTGTGGGTTAGTTTCACAATTATGAAATTTTGAACGATACATTCATTATCCATTTTCTTGGACTTCAAACCATATAAGTATTTTACTTGCATACATTATTCATTATCTTGTCTTCCTTTCATACATTTTATCCTTTATTTATGAGCACGGTACTCATAAAATGGACTTCAAACCATGCCAGTATTTTACTTGCATACATTACTCATTATCCTGCCTTCCTTTCATACATTTTAACCATTATTTATGATCACGGTACTCATTATGGTTTATTAATTTTTAATAGGAAAATTGTAAAATATTTTGTAATTTTTTATTTTTTTATTTTATATAATATGAAAGTAACATTTTATATAATTATAAGATATTGATACTAAAGTAATATAGTTTATATTATAAAATTTTGAGTAAATATTTAAAAAAAAAAAAAATAGAAAATAGTTTTTGGGTAAATTTCGGTAATTGATTTTTACTGATATCAAAAAAGATTATATTGGTAAACTTTCATGCCCACTACACACTTGGAGGATCATGGCTATCAAAAAAGATTATATTGATAAACTTTCATGCCCACTACACACTTGGAGGATCATGGCTATTGTTCAAGAAAACCAAAATAGTACTGTTCAAAAGACTACTGAGAATAGACATAGATAAAGGATTACATATGTAAATATCTTGGATTAACTGAAGTAAACAAAGTACTATAACTGACATAACAAAAGAACAACCAAGAACTAGTGACATACAACCAGGAACTATTCACATTACTAATAAAACAAACGTAAAATGGTTACAAACGCAACATGTAGCTGCCAATAGCTAGAACCATAAAGCATGCAATGTGGACGTTCTAGTCCAGAATGATAACTAGTGAGTGAGGAGAAGAGTTTACATGAGTAGTTGTTAGAGGTGGAACATTGATGACTGCAACTCCATCCTTGTGGTCATTTGAGTCTGTCTTTGAGTCTAAGACCACGAATCGTTCCACTCGATTTAATCTGACCACCATATCACTCAATCTAATCTGACCACCATATCATCCAAATTATATATATTGTTTCTCAGTATTCACTTAATGTGATTTTTTTTTTGTTTTTGAAAAACATAGAAAATTAACCTAACCAAGCCCTTAAAATTTTCTTTAATTTTTCTAAAAGAAACAATTAGTAATTTTATTTGTAAAATACAATTATATATTTTTCAACATTCAAAAATATTAAAAATTATGTATATCAACAAACTATATTATTAATAATAGAGTTTTTCATTTTCTCAAAAAATTACATAAAGAATTACAACATTTAAATTACATAAAGAATTACAACATGTAAAAAGTAAAATTATAAACAATTATTTTCTTTGATCTAAGATTTAAAGTTAAATCATAGAGTGTCTATAATTTAAGATGGATATCACTCAAGTTTTGTACTATAATTTCAATCCAAGTTTTAAATGGCCATTTACTATGCTATTTTTGCCAAAGATATCTGAGAAAATCGACATTTATATATGTATATAATCATAGAGAGGTTGTAAAATGAAATTTTTGATTGAAGCTTCCTTGTGTATCCATTTGATAACCAAAAGAAAGCTACCACATATTTGAATTTGTGAAACCTCATGATGTTGCATTAGCTAAAGAATTAATTTGAGTATCACTAATTTCATAGGTGGTTAGATTCTCTTTCAATCCTAGTTTGAAAGATATATAATGATTAAAGGAAAGATCTAAGATTCATCTGGAGAATTTCCCTATGAGGCACCATCAAAAATATACTTAAGAGACAACTTTGCTCATTACCTCTTCTTTTTTATTACGACTTTTTTGTTTTTCCTCCACTTGAAGATAAGCATTTAGGATATCTGGAAATTGGAGCACACATTTGAGAGGGAAAGACTCCTTTCCTTAAATAAAGTCAAATCTCTAGCAAGTCATACTCTCCAACTTATGTTAAGGGGAAGAGCTTTGATCTTATTTATGTCCTTTATTAAATACCAATGCTAAAAGGTTCTTTTGTATTTACTCCACAAATGTTCTTTTAGCCTTATTGTGCTTTCCCCTTCTTTAGAAACTTGTAAAGTCACAATTAGATGTTGTATGGTTTAATGTGCTTGTTTGCGTAGATTGCACAAACCACAACTATTAATTTTATTCTTCTTTATTTAATTTTTCTTTTCTCTCTGAAGCACCTCTCATGTAGGACTTTTATGTTTAATATCAACCACATAAAAAATTTAATTTTGGAAAGATACCTTACTTTCAAGATGATTCTCCAACACCAAATTTGTTGTCCCTCCAATCCTTCCTCGACAAGTACTCTATATTCTAGATTAGGTACATAAGTTATAAAGAAATACTGATAATATTTTCCTCATATTTCAACATTGCATTATTTTAAAACCTCTATATAACATTTCGAGGCTTCAAAAAAGTCTCCTCTCATATCCAACTCCTCCCAAGTGAACCATTGTTGTTGCCACTTTGTAAACCACTTCCGAATCACAATCTATGTAAAAATATATAAATCATTTTGAGTGTGTTTCAAGTGAAGGGGCAATGAGTGCAAAGTTTTACCACCTATTTGAAATTTATCACCTTGATCCACCTTCCAAATCAATTCCAAATCACACAATTACCTACCAAATAAAACATAATTCATAACTATCCACTTTTAAATTTAAATAGAAATATTATAATTTAATTTTATATCAACTATTAAAAAAATTATAATTCATAACTTAAATTTAATACTTATAAATTTAAGATTAATATAAATATACGTTTATAATGAAAATCAAAATGTTAAAAAATGTAGCAAGAAAGACTCAATTTGGGTTTAGCTTTAGTCAAATTGAGTAAATAAAATTTCCACATTAGTAGGACAACTTGGAGGCAGTTAACTAGTGTGACATGGCTCTTGTCACTTAGTTATCTCAGTAAATTCGAGTTAGGGGCTTGGAGTTCAGTTATGCATATGTTGAATGCTAAATTTTAGCAATCTAGTTCAATCATTTTCAATTGCATTTAGTTGACCGACCTCTAACTATTGATAGAGTCATTCGAAGGTAAATTGTGTAGTGGGACAATAGTCTAACTTAGAGGTATGTCAGTTAAGTGATCAATCAACCCAAAGTAGCTAGTCTATGCACAAAATTCAAATTCCTTAACTAAAGTGGAAGAGTTAAGGCCAATGTAATATAAGTTGTATACTAGTATGAGTGTACAATTGTTGCATGAGTCAGGAGATTAATCCTTGGGAATTTCACAAGAAAATAGGAGGAAAGTCCTATCTTTTAGGAGCTAATTTCTCAGGAATTGTGCAAGGAAATAGGAGGCTAGATTAGCAGATATTTGGCTAAGTGTTGGCTAGAGTTTCTCATTCAATAGATAGAGCATTATTATTTTGCAGGTTGTGCTTAAAGTTGGAGCAAGAAATTGTAATTCTTTCTCTATTCAAATGATTAATGAAAAAAGGCTTGAGGGGTTTTTCCCAGTTGGGTTACCCTTGAAATCACTATGTACTTGTGGTTTTTCTTGTTGCATGTCTTTGCATATTTTTCTAAATTGCGATTTCCATTCCGTAGATCAATAAAGTAGAATTGTGTCTCTTGTTTTTCAGTTTGAAATCTTGACCAATTGCAATTTCTATCAAATTTCTACATGGTATAAGATCCCTTAGATCACATTAGAATGAATATTTCAAACTTGTCTCTCAGGAATTTCAATTTGCAGCTTTAGTGCAACAATTTTTTCTTCAAGATTGGGAGAATGTCTTTCAACGGATTGAGATTGGAGTATGCCCTAGAGGGTAACTTGAATTTCATAGCTTGGAAGGATCAAATGGATGCAATGCTCGATGACAATGGTGTGTTAGAATATGTTAAAACTGACATTGCCACACCTCAACAGTTTGTTGCACAACAATTAGCCCAATGGAAGAAGGATGTTGCTAAGGCCAGGAGAATTCTTTTGGAAGTTGTGAGAGACCATGTGGTCTCAAATCTCCATGGAAAAGAGACACCATTTGCTATGTGGAAGACACTAATTGAGTTATTCAAAAATAACTATGACCATAGAAAATTGGCCTTGAAAGACAAAATTCAAAAGATATTAATGCAGAAGAATGATATTATTCCATAATATCTCTCCAGGTTCACACGAGTTTGTGATGAGCTTGGAGGGGTTGGGTGAATGTTGCAGAAGATGACCTGGTAAGCCTAGTTATTCAGGCCTTCCAAAATCCTAGTACAACTACCAAGACTATGTGAATAGAAGGGAAAAATTATCAAATTGGGAAAGGTTGTGGTTTGATTTTGTTCAAGAAGACTTCAAGAGAAACACCAGAGACAAAACGTCATCCATAGTAGAGGATGAAGAGAATTTTTCATTTGTTGTAAAGGAGAAGAATGGAAACTGAAAGAGGACTCAAAGAAAACCTGAATCCAACCAAAATAATGGTAAGATGAAAGATTTGACCAAGATAAAATGCTTTCACTACCACGAATACGGGCACTATGCAACAAAATGTCTACACACGAAGTCTAACAAGAAGCCTTCATGAGGAGCAACTGGTGAAGCATTGGTTTCACAATTTGAATCAGAGTTCACCCTAATAACATGCATGGTCAACACTGATATGGGGAGTAAGAGGTACTTTGATTCCCATGCCTCGTTCCATTTTACAGGGTGCAAGGAGTTCATCGTTAGCCCGGAGGAGAAGGATCTCTAGATGCATATTGAAATGGGGATGATGGGAGGTACAATGGTACATCAATTGGTACTTTCACCTTTGAGAGAGATAAATCCTCTCCTCTTCACCTCAAAGATGTTATATTTGTACCTGGGCTGAATAAGACCCTGATCTCTGTAGCAATATTGGAGGATAGAGGCTATGATGTTACTTTCATTAAAGGGAAAGCCTTTCTGAGACACGTAGCTACCGGGAAAGTGAAGAAGATCGAGGTTCAAGTGAATAAATTATACAAACTTGAGGTGGGAGATTGCATTGCATTGAGCAGTAAGGCTGAAAAAGTGGAGAGTCGAGATGTTGGAGAACTCTAGCACATGACATTGGGTCATCCACACCATGGCACCTTAAAAAATCATGCAGCAGATTACCACTGGTCTCCCTAAAGGATCCCTTGACCAACAAGATGTCTACAAGGTCTGCACATTGAGGAAATATGTCAAATCCACATCCAAAACTGAGATAACAGAGAAGATGCAATCTTGGAGTGAGTCCACTCTGATGTTTGTGGACCCTTTTCAACAACCTCCACGAAAAAAACACAAGTACTATGTCATTTTTGTTGATTATTTCTCTAGAAAATGTTGGATCTTCTTCGTGCAGAAGAAGATGGAGTTTTCTCAAAATTTGCTGAATTCAAGGCATTGGTTGAGAAGGAGGATAAGAAGAAGGTGAATGCTTTGAGGAGCGATAATGGAGGTGAATTTGTTTTGCATGCCTTCAAGGATTTCCATGCCAAAGAAGGTATTTGAAGAGAATTGATAGCACCCCATAACCCATAATAGAATGGGGTAAACAAAGTAAACTATCAAATGAGAACTGTACTGAGTACCCATTTTTTTGAGGTAGCAAAAAATCATACGATTTGAAAAGTGTTGATTCAAAATACACCCTTTTTTTGGAGCATATTTTTGACACTTTAAATTTTCTTTTGTATAAGCATGACATTTTTTTTAAATGTTAGTGATTTTCATGTTGATTTTGAAAAGTGTTGATGCAACATCAATCCCTTTTTTTAGAGGGCTTATTTTTAACATTTAAAATTTTCTAATGTATTAAGTGTGGATTAATTTTTTTAAATGTTGGTGATTTTCATGCGGATTTTGAAAAGAACTAACATTTTCTTAAGGCATATTTTTGACACTTTAAATTTTCTTATGTTTTAAGTATGCACAATTTTTTTTAAATGTTGATTATTTAACCATTTTTCAAGTTGTCTTATTCCTCTTCTTGTTTTTTGTCCTAAGATGTTTGTTTTTTTAGGGTTTTCCAAACACGTGTTTTCTATTTTTCTTTGCAATGAATTTTTATAATGAACTTTTTAATTTTTTTTCAAAGTTAAAAAAAAA
>APFE030351825.1:0-53854 GCA_000404065.3 Pinus taeda
GAAGTAGATGCGAACCTTTACCATATTTTGACAGATGATGATAAGTTGATCAAGTCTTGTAAAGAGGATTTTGCAAGAGAGATCGATATGAAGGAGTTGGGGCTCATGCACTACTTTCTAGGGATGGAAGTATGGAAAGGATATGAGGAACTGTTTGTCTCCCAGGGAAAATATGCCAACAACATACTGAAGAATTTCCACATGGAAAGTAGTAAACCCATGGAGACTCCTCTAGTTGGTAACAGGAGGAAGGAGGATGCTACTTCAGGTGAAGTAGTGGAGGATACTATTTATAAAAAACTTTGGCTTTTACTCATGTATTTTTTGAACAAATTGATATCACCTAGATTGAACCTTAGGCTGAAGGAAGCCAATGCCAGGATAACCACACACCACACTTAGCGAAGTAACTAACCCTACTAGGCCAGGAGAGGGCTCTCTCCATAAGGATCTCAACCAAGATGACTGGATCAAGAAAATGATATTAGGCTAGGTATAGTATCACAAGGTTTGATTTGATTTTGAAGGGTTTTGTTGGATCAGGACGAGCCAGACAATTAGGGTATGGAAATTAGGTCAAAATTGCAGGTTGTTTGATGTGGCAAGGTAGGCACAAGGCTCAACACTCTAGGGTTTGATGGCTGAGGTGATTCAAGATAGGTGAGGAGCTAGAAAGAGCATGTAAGCAACATGGATTCTTCCTAAACTGAAGAAAACATAGACTGTGAATATTTTCCAAAAGCAGAGCATAAATATTATGGGTTCTTCCTATCAACTTGAAAACATCCACTTAAAAGCAATGAAATGATTGATGAAGTACAAAAACCATTTTAACATATGATCACAATCGAGAAAATTAAACTAAACATCATACCACATGGATCCCAAAGAGATAGCTGCAACTTTTCATTAATCTCCTGCAGAAAATTGATACAAAATGATGTCTACTTCAAAACCTAAGCATCCAACTGAGTACAACCCATACAATGACTGAGGAAAAGCATCATATAGATCCCAAACAACTCATCCTAAGCTCAAGGGGTCGAATCCATGAGAAGAGGGGTTGTTTATAACAAGATCTGAACTGCAAACAAGAAAATAGGGTGGTCAAAGTGGCTCGTCCTTAACCCAAACAAACTGATACATTACACCTCATGAACTTGTTTTACCTAATGAATCTATCCTAGTAAGCTCTAGAAGCATCATAATTGCATTTACCGATCAATTACAAAGATAAAATCATGATTAGCCATGGTGAAATTGAAAACTAGGACAAAACAGTGAAAAAATGGACAATTTGTCAAACGCACATCGACCCTAGTCAAAATCGCAATGACCCTGGTAAACGCGTAGCGACCTTGGTCAACTACGCAATATCCTCTTCAATATGGATTTTTACCGCCTTCCCGATGTCCAAATCTCACCTAGGATAGCTCATTGTAACACTTATCCTATCTAGTTTCCATAATTAACCTTGGTTTTCAAAATGGGCTTCATTTACCCCTCCAAAATCACAATCTCCCAAGGCTACTCAAACGTGTAGTGACCAGGCCAGAAAAGAGGCAGAAAGGTGATTTTTGGTAGTTTTTGACCCTTTTGGCTAACCATTTTTTCTCCAAATTCTTAGAAAAAGTATAGGGTGCATGTCCTAATCATTCTAAATCCAAAAATACTGACCATTTTTTCATTGGATGCCCCAAACAAAATCACAGCATCGTAGGTGTCGCGTGTTTGACCATGCTGACTATGCCAAAATTTCTTCAAAAAACACAGCAAAACATATCTTGCTAAAATTGTTCAAAAATAGCCAAAATTGGTGGGCTGGCAAATGGCTATACGTTTGAGGCATGGAGTGATGCCTCAGCCAGGATATCCAACCTCTTTTTCTCCTCTTGCTTGGTCAAAACCTCAATCTTTGCATGAGCTCTTTTGAGCTTGGCTCTTGCAATTTTGTCTCTCATAGCATAATGCTTTGTCATCCTTCTTTGAATATCATTGTCCTTCTTGGCCTTACCTAGGAGGTTCTCCAGATGATAATTTACCTTCTCAGGCCAATATTCTCAGTTTTCATTTACCATCTTGGCAAATTATTCATTCAAGGTGAGTTGATTTCCCATTTCTTCCTCCCCTTTCCTTTCTTGCTCCAAGGCTCCTTTTAGGCCTCTAGTCCTTGGCCTTCTTCTTGGCACCTGTTCATCAAGTGGCTCACCATACTGTCCATATGCCTCATCAAGTAAGGCATTTTCCTTTTCAGCCTCTCTCTTTTCCTTTCTGAGCTGAATCTCCATGAGCTCATTTTTTACCTCAAACTGCCTATTTTCCTACTCATAGTAGGAAATGATCCATTTGGCCCTTTGCAAGTTGACCTCGAGCTCTCCTATGAGTGCATTCTTCTCCTTGATGACAATACCTACGCTTTTACTATCATCATGTTCATTGGATTCAACTAATCGAAAATCATGCTCTATCTCATGGAGGTCTTCCTCCTACTGCTGGACCTTTGCCTCTACAACTTTTTCCTTACCCTTTTGTACCTACTTTGTCGATGAATAAGGCAAGGCCCCTCCCACAATTAGTGGGGCAAACAATTTCCTATGCCCTCTCTGATAGGTATGTGCTAATCTACCTAAACCAACCCTTTTGGGCTTGCTGCTCTCACCATGCTCAATATGCTCCTGCTCAGTTCCTTTATCTCTGCCAAGTGAATGAATAGGATGTTGGAAATAATACTGAGAGGGGGGGTGAATCAGTATTATCTGGTCAATTATTTTCTTTTTCAAACCCAGAACATATACGCTACTTCAGTTAGATACGCAACTATAGATAAGGAAACCCACGTATACTATGAAGATTTATAATTTAGTTTATTCTACAGATGTTGATCATTAATTTATGCAACAGAATCATATAAACAGTTACCAAGAACAGTAAAACAGAGCAGAAGACAAAGACACACAAGAACGCAAGATATAAGGTGGAAACCCAATGTGGGTGAAAACCACATGCTGCAATTCGTCTCTATCTTCTTTTAATTAGAAACTTCTTTTTACAATGATTCTGTACTGGTGCAGTCCTTTACCAGTACGTAGGCTGCTACCTGTAGAGAGCTACAACCCTCTCTCGTTTTCCAGCTTCTCCTGGAAGGGAGCTACAACCCCATTAATTCTTGTACTAGTTGAGATACTAGTACGCAGGCTGTTACCTACAGAAGGCTACAACCTTCTCTTTCTTCCAGGGACCATGTTTCATAAATTTTCAGATTGGATCCACAAATGACATCAAGAATTTCTGCATCAACCAATCACCTTTTCACCAATCAAGACTGAATCAAAATAAACACTTCTCTAACAACTGTACCTAGATCATAGTAATAGTAATCACACCCCACTTCTGAACCCAGAACACTGTAGCAATAAACAGAAATAGCTAGAACATAAATCAAGATTTGTACGCTACTTCACTATTCAGAAACCTGCGTGCATATGCTTTTGTGTCAAGACCAACCTGCGTATACGCGACTTTCACTTACAAAAATAGCGTGTATACACGCATTTACTTCACTGAACCTACGTACATATTTATAAAGGGTAATTCACTCTTTCAAACATTCAGATATTAGTTAACCCAGATTATCAGATTTATAGATCAAGCGTGCGCCAAATATCACAGATCAAAATCATATAGAGATACCAATATTCAAGCCTTAAGTTTTTGACCCATTAAGAGAACTTATCATTTTCTTGCGCTCAGGTTCCTCCTTCATTCAGATCTAGATCTGCACCATAACCCAATCACCAGTATTCTAGATCTCACATGATATCAGACCTTCAATAATTCAAATGATCTTTTCCCAATGATCTTCTTCCTCTTTTATAGTCTTGCCTTTCACAATACCATGGCCCAAAACCATAACAAATCAATACCAAGGACCCAATACTTGGGATCAACACATTAGACGAGATACCATGGCCCAAAACCATAGGTTCAAATACCAAGGACTAAATACCATGGACCAAAAAAAAGTTCTCCCACACGTACGCACTTTCCCTTGCATGAAAGTGTGTGTATATGCATACGCGCCTTGGGAACGTCTAACCCGTGTGTATATGCAACTTCGTCAAAGTGAACCTGCGTACATGTCTTTTTCTTCTTTCTAAGTGCCTGAACTATGGTCTGTCACCAAATTGAGTTGCCATCAAGGACAACACCTGTGCCATGGTGCCAAACCTGTGCAATAATGCCAACAATCTCCCCCCTTGGACTTGATAGCAACCCCAAGATCCTCAAAGTCATTCTCCCCCTTTGTCATCAAGGGCAAAGGGTTGTGCTCCCCCTAAGTACATGCTTAAATCTCTGTTGTGCTGAACATGCTCCCCCTGATTGTAGGCAAGATCTACAAAAACATGTTCTTTAAAAGAAACCATGATTTAGACATCATTAGTGACCTTCCTATCACAAAAAGACTCTATACATACATCCATCATCCAACCTAGTGTGGATCATCCATCCAACAAAGTGGGGATATATCAGAAATTTACATATGACAACCAATTACATCATTCATCACAGGCATAGTGGGGAAACCACAATAGGTCGTTACATGACCTTGATAAAAAGAAGATATACATGACATAGAGACGAAATATCTAGAGCAAGACTATGAAAGTCATCAATAACTACTGTCAGCAGCATCTGCCAATCATTATTCAAATCAACAACCATGTTCTCTTTCTATTCTCCCTCTGCATGTGTTCCACCTGAAACCAACAACAGTTGTGAACTTGAACCAAAATCTTCTAAGGTAATGCCAACAATGCATCATTAGAAGATTATCTGCTCCTGCTGAACCTGTGCCAGATGGTCTCTAACAGACCCATATCAGACTATCTTCAACCAAAGTTTGTCCCTATTGATGTCCTTCAAACCTCCATATACGCGACTGTATCTTCATAAACCTACATATGTACGTGGATCCTCCTCATCGAACTCATGTGCAACAACTTGACTTTTTCTTCCAGCACTTGTTCCCGAAGAAAATGATATTTGATAGGTATGTGCTTGGTCTTTGAATGCATGACTGGATTCTTTGAAATGTTGATTGCACTTGTATTATCACATAAGATGGAGATAGGTGGAGTACAAGTGATTTGATAATCCTGCAAGGTTTGCATCTTCCAAAAAAGTTGGGTGCAACAAGATGAAGCAGCCACATATTCTGCTTCAGTTGTAGATAATACAATAGAACTCTTTTTCTTGCTGAAACAAGATACTAATCTAGAACCCATAAAGAATGCACCACCAATAGTGTTTTTTTTATCATCCACGCTTCCAGCCCAATCTGCATCTGTATAAGCATGAAGAGTGAGATCCACATCTCTAGGATACCATAGGCCATAGTTTTGAGTTCCTTGAAGATACTTGAAAATTCTCTTTACTGCCTGAAGATCAGTTTCCTTAGGATTTTCCTGAAATCTTCGAACCATTCCTACTGCATGCATGATGTCTAGTCGGGTACTTGTTAAATAGAGCAGACTTCCAATCATGGATCTATAGGTTGGTTGATGCACTGCTACTGATTAATCATTTGCACTGAGGCTGCATCTTGTGACCATAGGAGTACATACTAGTTTCGAATCTTCCATGCCATACTTCTTCAAGATCTGCTTGAGGTACTTGGTTTGAGATAAAAAGATACTGCCTTTATTTTGTTGGATTTGTAAACCAAGAAAATATGTCAGTTCTCCAAGCAAAGACATTTTGAATTCCTTCTACATTACCAAGGCAAAGTTTTGACCCATAGCTTCTTCATTGCTGCCAAAGATGATATCATCTACATACACAACAAGTATTAGCAATTTGTTATTTTCAATTTTTATATAAAGATTGCTATATGCTAATCCTTTTGGAAAACCTTGTTGATGAAGGTATTTGTCCAGACAATAGTACCAAGCCCTTGGAGCCTGTTTGAGACCATAGAGAGCCTTCTTTAGTTTGCATACAAGATTTGGATCATTACCAAGGATGAATCCATCTGGCTGCTCAATGTACACTTCTTCTTCTAAGTCTGATTTCACGTCCATTTGAAATACTTTGAACTTCTGAAAGCTAGAGAGAACAAGGAACATTCTAATGGCCTCAAGTCTAGCAATGAGAGCAAAAGTTTCTTCAAAGTCTATTCCTTCTTGTTGTGCATGCCCTTTACAAACAAGCCCGACCTTGTTTCTAATCACTTCCGCATTTTCATTCAACTTGTTTTTGAAGATCCATTTTGTCCCTATGACATTCTTATCCTTTGGTCTAAGAACCAACTCCCAAGTGTTATTCTTTTCGATCTGCTCAAGTTCTTCATCCATTGCTTTGACCCAGCATTCATCTTTGCATGCCTCTCTTACATTTTGTGGTTCAGTGGAGGAGAGTAATGCCAAATATATTGAAGCTTCTACAATTGTTCTTCTTGTTTGTATACCTACCTCTTTCTGCCCCAAAATTTGAGTTACTGGATGATTCTTTTGAACATATGTGGATGGAATCTTCTCTTCTATCCTTATCTCTTCCTCTGGTGCCTCTTGAGTTTCTTCTTCATCATAAGTCTGATTTGATGTTGAAGGATAGTCCTCATCATCTTCGAAATCTTCAGATCTTACCTGCCTAGGAGTGTTTTCTTCATCATCAACCACTACATCAATGCTTTCAACAATTTTTCCAAGCCTTTTATAACACTTGTAAGCTTTGTTGTGGGGAGAGTAACCAAGGAGAATGCCTTCATCTACTCTAGGTTCAAACTTGCGAAGATGTTCATCAGTATTTTTGATATAGCATTTGCTTCCAAAAATTTTGAAATATTTTACCGAAGGAGTCTCACCATACCAAAGCTCATGAGGGGTTTGAGTGCTATTCACCCAGATGTTTTTTTTGTTGAGAATAACAACTGTAGCAAATGCGGCTTCACCCCAGAAAGTTATGGGAGTTCCAGACTCATCAAGCATAGCACGAGCCATGTGTTGAACCGTTTTGTTCATCCTTTCCACTACTCCATTCTGTTGAGGAGTCCTGGCTATAGAGAATTCTCTTCTTATTCCATGTTCTTCACAAAAATCAAAAAATTCATTTGAGGTAAACTCCCCACCTCTATCAGACCTGAGGCATTTAATTTTGTGATCTGATTTGTTTTCAACCAAGGCCTTTGAAGGATTTGAATTTTTCGAAGGCTTCATCTTTGTGCTTCATAAGTCCTATCCAAACCATCCTTGAATAGTCATCAATGAATAATATAAAGTATTCTTCTCCCCGAGGTGACCTTTTCCTATATGAACCACATACATCAGTATGGACGAGCTCAAGTGGCCTGCTAGCTGATCCTTCCTTCTCAGGGAAGTTAGCTCTAGTTTGCTTACCAAACTGACATGACTTGCATATTATATTGTCTGGAATTCTAATGTCTAGAAGACCACGAACTACCTGGTATTTGCATGCTTTCCTTATTTGTGAGAAGCTTAGATGCCCCAACCTTTGGTGCCATAGCCAGTGTTCATCATTCTTGCTCAAATAGCATTGTTGTTGTCCTTCTTTGAATATGTACAAATTATTTGGAGTTCTTATGCCTTTGATCATTGTTTCTCCTGTATCAAGATCTCGAACACTACATCCATTTGATCGAAATATTACCTCTGTTCCTTGATCGCACATCTAACTGACACTCAATAGATTATGTTTTAAGCCATCAACATACATAACATTTCCTGCTTTGACCTTTTCTTTTAAAAGAACAGAACCTTTACCTTTTATGAGTGCAGGGGTGTTATTTCCAAATGATACCTTCCTCTCCTTCTCCAAGGCACTATATGATTGAAGTTTTTCTTGATCACCTGTCATATGTTTCGAACATCCACTGTCGATGTACCATTGATTTTCCTGCCCTTCCACATATAAGGCTATACCACATCTTTCTTTTTGTGGTTCTTTCATTCTCCATGTTCTGGCACTTGAGCCTTGTTCCCTCTGAGTTGTCTGCCAAAACCTGCTCCTACATTTAGAATCTTCATGACCGAAGTTGCTACAAATAGAAAATTCTATTTCATTTTCAAGAGCAAAAAAGTTATTGTAGGTCCTTTTCATGATTCTAGTCATATTTATTTGTTTTTGAGCTTCTCTAGTCATGATTGTCTTATAGGCAACACAATGAGCTGCTTTGTGACCAAAGTTATGACAGGAGAAACATTGGCCATTGAAGAAACTCCTGCGATTATCAAATCTACCATCCAAGTGATTGTAGTTTCTATTGACATCCATTCTTGAGGCAAATTGAGAAGGTTTTACCTGTGGCTGGTTGTAGCTTATGTTCATCCTTAAAGTAGATTGCCCCTAATTTACCTGGTAGTCTTTGTTTATTCTTGAGGTAAATTATCCCTGATTTACCTGGTGATCTCTATTGGGCCTTTGCTCACTTCTTCTTGTTGCATCAAGATAACTTTTGGAGGTGGATAGTTTCTGTGCTTGAGTTGCTTCTTCATTATATCCCAGACCTATCTTGATTAGAGGAGAACATTGCACTTTGATAATCTCATCTAATGTTTCAGATCCTTTAACAAATCTAAGATTAAGAGCTTTAGTTTTCTCAATCTCTTTTCTAAGTCCCACAATTTCACACTCTAACTTTTCATGATGTTTTTCACTTTCAGCCAGTTGGAATTGCAGAGTATCAATAATCATATTTTTCTCTTCTAAACAAATTTTGAGTTTATAAATCTCTTCATAAATACCTTCTTCATCTATAGCATCCATGAAATCATCTTCTTCAAAATCCATTAAAAGTATATAATTATTACTTTGTTCATCTTCATCACTATTTGAAAATCCATCACTGTCATCATGAGTGTAATAGCTTTTCTTATTTACATTATGTTTCCTGTTCCATCTAACAGGTTCCTTACCTTTGTCGCGCTTACCTTTATGAGGACACTTGGCATCATAGTGACTGACTCTTCCATAAGAAAAACATTTGAAAGGTAACTTACCTCTGAATCTTCCAACACCCTGTTGAAGGTTCTTAACAAAATTTGATTCTTCCTCTTCTTCTGACATATGTCCTGAGTCATAGGAATCTCCTTTTCCTGAAGCCTTGAATGTGGCTTCTCTTCTATATGATGGTCCCCTTTTCCTCATTTCA
The DNA here is from genome assembly GCA_000404065.3 of Pinus taeda. Taxonomy (NCBI): domain Eukaryota; kingdom Viridiplantae; phylum Streptophyta; class Pinopsida; order Pinales; family Pinaceae; genus Pinus; species Pinus taeda. The sequence goes on from APFE030351825.1 coordinate 9,167, forward strand.
TAAGCGGTTAGAATTTCATGTAGCTGTGACATGGTAATTCTCTGTAGATTCTCCTTTTCTTCTATTGCAGAAACTTTTGATTCAAACTTAGGAGACAAAGATCTTAGAACCTTTTCAGCCACAATAGCCTCTTTTATTTCTTCACCCAATTTTTTCATACAATTAACAATCTCATCTATACAAAGGAAATAGTTAGCCACTTCATCATTGTACATCCTGAGATTTTCATACTGAATTCTGAGGGTTTGAAGTTTTGCTAGTTTTACCTGCTCATCTCCTTCATAGCTCAGCACGATCTTGTCCCATATTTCTTTTGCGGTTTTATACTGCATAACCTTGATGAATTCTGATTGAGATAGACATCCTAATAGAGTGTTGACAGTGTTTGCATTTGTTTCAAACTGCTTCTTCTCAGCCAGATCTGTAGGAGTTGCTGATGGAAAAATGTACTCTGTATTTATGATATCCCAGACTTCTGTACCAGGAGATTGAAGATAGGTTGTGACTCTTACCTTCCAATAGACGAAGTTGGTCCCATCAAAAATTGGTGGCCTGATCAATGCTTCTCTCTCGTAGTTGCTCATGATGATAGATCTTCCTTCAAGCGATCAAGCTTCTTCTGAAGGACCTGCTCTGATACCAATTGTTGGAAATAATACTGAGAGGGGGGGTGAATCAGTATTATCTGGTCAATTATTTTCTTTTTAAAATCGAGAACATATACGCTACTTCAGTTAGATGAACCCGCGTATATACGCAACTACAGATAAGGAAACACGCGTATACTATGCAAATTTATAATTTACTTTATTCTATAGATGTTGATCATTAATTTATGCAACATAATCATATAAACAGTTACCAGGAACAATAAAACAGAGCAGAAGACAACCACACACAAGAACACAAGATGTAAGGTGGAAACCCAATGTGGGTGAAAACCACCTGCTGCAATTCGTCTCTATCTTCATTTATTAGAAACTTCTTTTTACAATGATTTTGTATTGGTGCAATCCTTTACCAGTACGTAGGCTGCTACCTGCAGAGAGCTACAACCCTCTCTCGTTTTCCAGCTTCTCCTGGAAGGGAGCTACAACCCCTTAGTTCTTGTACTAGTTGAGATACTAGTACGCAGGCTACTACCTGCAGAAGGCTACAACCTTCTCTTTCTTCTAGGGACCACGTTTCATAAATTTTCAGACTGGATCCACAAATAACATCAAGAATTCCTGCATCAACCAATCACCTTTTCACCAATCAATATTGAATCAAAATAAACACTTCTCTGACAACTGTACCCAGATCATAGTAACAATAATCACACCCCACTTCTGAACCCAGAACATTTTAGCAATAAACAAAAACAGCTAGAACATAAATCAAGGGCTGTACACTACTTCACTATTTAGAAACCTGCGTGCATACGCTTCTGTGTCAAGACCAACCTGCGTATACGCGACTTTCCCTTACAAAAACAGTGTGTATATGTGCCTTTCCTTCACTGAACCTGCGTACAGATCTATAAAGGGTAATTCATTCTTTCAAACATTCAGATATTAGTTAACCCAAATTATCAGATTTATAGATCAAGTGTGTGCCACATATCACAGATCAAAATCATATAGAGATACCACTATTCAAGCCTTAATATTTTGACCCATTAAGAGAACTTATCTTTTTCTTGTGCTCGGGTTCCTCCTTCATTCAGATCCAGATCTACACCATAACCCAATCACCAGTATTCCAGATCTCGCATGATATCAGATCTTTAATAATTCAGATGATCTTTGCCCAATGATCTTCTTCCTCTTTTATAGTCTTGCCTTTCACAATACCACGACCCAAAACCATAACAAATCAATACCAAGGACCCAATACTTGGGATCAACACATTAGATGAAATACCATTGCCCAAACCCATAGGTTCAAATACCAAGGACTAAATACCACGGACCAAAAAAAAGTTCTCCCATATGTACGTGCTTTCCCTTGCATGAAAGTGCGTGTATACGCATACGCGCCTTGGGAACGTCCAACCCGCGTGTATACACAGCTTCGTCAAAGTGAACCTACATATATGTCTTTTTCTTTTTTCTAAGTGCCTGAACTGTGGTCTGTCACCAGAGTGAGTTGCCATCAAGGACAACACCTATGCCATGGCCCCAAACCTGTGCAATAATGCCAACATAGGATGATGAAAAGGTGATGATGGAGGTGATGGTGTGGCTGACTCATGAGATGAAGATGAATGATGTATAGGCTGAGGTGGAGGAATTGAGGTGTGTGGATGACAGGATGAAGGAGCTTCTTGTCCATGTTGACTAGGTGGGACTGTGAAAATCTCATTGGATATGAAAGTGTCCCATGTAATTTTACGCTAATCAAGGCCGTGTAGGACTATCATCTTGATGAGAGAATGGTGAAATATGCTATGCATTTGATGATCACGATATTTCCTTTGGGTAATGTATAACATCTTATCAATATCTCATTAAAGATAGTAGGGCAGATTCAGCATTCTGACTCTTGTGAAATGCATGAGTAACCAAATATGATAGGAATAGAGCCTAGAAAATCTGCCCTCACATGTGAAGTACTTCATGATGATTTTCATCATAGGAACATATCTGTCTACGAGGTAAGAGAAATGAAAAATCCTCCTTATTTCATTCTTGTGGCTGGGTTTAGGATATGGCTCATAGTAGCAGTAATCCAAATCTACCTATTTAAAGCATTTTTCCCCAACATCTGGGATCCGAGTAGTGGTTGATATGATAGCAGAAGATATGGTAAAGGTGAAATTGGAAAGGGTTGCTTGGTTATCATGGATGTTGATGATGAACTATCTGGTCAATTCATAATGATGTTGTGTCCTTTCCACCTTCTCACAAAACTCAAAACAACCCATATGTTTGAAGCTTGTCACAGTAATGGGAGATGCCATGAGTTCTCTGGTGTTTTTTTGCTCATATCTGATAATTTTTCTTCCTTTCTTATATTTCCTCCTTTGTTTTGTTTCTTCCTCACTCTGACTTTGGTGTTCTTATTCTACCATGATTTGTTGCTATCAAAACCGTAGGAAAATGGTAGAATGGATTATGGGTATGGGAAATTTGAAATGATGTGAGGAGAGATCATGAGAAGGAGATGGGGATGTGTGGAATGAGGGAGGTGATAGGGGATAATTTTTAAGTGAAGGAGGAATAGATATGAAAGCTATGAAATGTGTTTTGAGATGGTGGGAATGTATGACTAGGGTTTGATCTTAGGAATAACAACAAACAATATAAACCCTATGTAGGTGAATAATGGAGGGAATGAGTGAGTAAATTTTCCACAACCTGATTTGCTGAAGTATATGATGACCAAATTGGAAACTTGGTGGTGATGGAGGGTTTCTAGCATGTTTTAGCTCCTTCTAGGCGAACGCACAGCGACCTGGTCAAACACACAGTGACCTCTACAGGAGCGCAATGCTGTTGTATATAACACTGGGATCTCTGGAAAACGTGCAGTGACCTTTACAAGAGTGCAACGACCAAGCTAAACACACAGTGACCCTGCTGAACGCGTCCTCTCACTCTGTTTTGCCCAACTTCACCTTAAAATCGCAAATTTTCTTTTGCTAAGGAGTTGTGAGAGTGCTAGAGTGAAAATGAGGCTTTCATGAGTGCCTTGAGAGGCTTTATACTTGAATTGACTTTAATTTATGAGTTTGCATACCCACTTTCTAAAGTTCTTTGTCATTTTTCAAATTCTCACTTTAATGCTCATAGTGATGAAAGGTTGATATATGATGATATGATGAGATGGAGGACCCAAGTGGATTGAACAACAAGAGGTCAATTGAATAGAAATTGAATAGCAATTGAACATCAAATGATACAGGTTGTCAATTGAACATCAATTGAACAACAAATGATGCAGAAGGTCAATGGACAACCATCAGTGGACCATTTTAACATGACCTAGTGGAATGATTAAAAATTTAGTACGAGACACCTAAAATGAATATGCAAATAGCATATTTGATCCCTGATGGAATTATGCATATATTGACTCTAACACACATGACCGAACATGTGTTATGCAGTTAACCAACTTAGTCAAGCTATGTTTAAGCTTACCAAATTCTATTGGAAGATAATCAAACATGTGTTGAGATAACTCAGAGGCACCAATCAGTTCAGTCTTTGGTAGAGACGAACAAAGGGAGTGAGGCTTCAAGACTTAACAGATGCATATTGGGTAGGGATTCCATCAAATAGGAAGAGCACATTAGGTGGGATCTTCATTATTGGGTTAGAAGTTGTTTCTGGTACAACTGGAAGCAGAGATCAGTTGCAGTCAATTCAGCAGAAGCAGATTACATGCATGCTAGTCAAGCAACTTGTGAGGCTATCTAGATGAGGAATATTCTATTTGGTTTTTTTGGTCAACAAATGGATCCAATAGTGATTTACTCTGATAATCAGAGTTGTATCAAACTCTCTGAGAATCCATTTTTTCATGATCAAAAAAAGCATACCGATATTTGATATCACCATCTCGAGACTATGTGAAGAGGAGAATCATGTTGTTGGAGTACATTCCCATAAAGGAGAAGCATGAAGATATTTTGTCAAAGGCCTTGTCAATATGCAAATTCAATTTTCACAAAGGAAAGATTAGGGTAGCAGATAATCCATTTCTTGTTGAGAGGGAGTGTTAAAAATAAAATCAAGAAAATCGTTATTTAATTTGTCCTTGAATTAAATTAGGAATGAAATAGAAATTCTATTCTCATAGCAATTTGTAATATTTAACTAAGTTAATTTGACTTAGTTATCTCAGTAAATTCGAGTTGGAAGTCTATCTTGAATCATGTAGAGTAATTCCTAAATTTTAGGTTTCTAGGTTGAGTTATTTTGAGTTGTAATTAATTAACTCAATTTAACTAAGTTATAGTCAGCTAAATTAGTTTAAAAAGTTGGAGGAATTAGTAGGAGGTCTAGTAGTGGGGAGAAACTTCAGTGAAGCTTCACTGCTCCATTAGTTAACTGAAGCTTCCCTCATAAATAACTCATGCATGTTAGTTGAAAGGAAGATCCAGTTAATATTAGAGTTCAGGGACAATGTACTATCAGTTGTATAATTTTCTGAGTTTTACACATGGTGCATGCAATCCATAGAAGGCTTATGATGGATTGTGCAGTTGTGGTCAGGGATTTCCCCAATTAATATGGTCTAATTCTCTTAACAATTACACAAGGAAGTAGGGGCTTGGAAGCCAAAAGATTTGGCTAAGTGTTGGCTTGAGCTGGTTTGTGAAGTAGTGAGATAGATTGTACTTGTGCAAAGCTTGTTAGGGTTGAACAAGGATTGGATTTTATTCTCATATATTCTGGTTAATTCAATATAGATAGTCGACATTTTTTAGCAGTTTCTTTCCCCAGAAAAATATTGTGTTATGTGCAATTGAAATTCTTCCTTTTCTGCTTAGTGTTTTCATCGATCAATTTTGTTTCCGCTAATGAGTAGAGTAGATTCAAGTATTTTGTTTTAGCATATTACATAAGAAGTTTGAATCTATGAGTAAAAATCTACACTCTATTTAGGCTTTCAACCCATTCCTTAGGGATTTTTCCCATCAACAGAAGTAGCATAATAAAGTATCCTAAATAAAACAAGGAAGAAGATGCACATACTAGGGATAGAGAAGAATACACAAATGTGTATAAAAAGAAGGAATAATGTAGACATGCATTGTATGCTCAAAACAAAGGAAGCCAATGGTACATTAATATCACATGTTCAAAAAAATGACAACGGATCTGAACAAATTTCTTATTCTGAAGGAACAAAAAAGAGGCAGTGTTACCTTTGGGCATAATTCTTCTACAAGGATAGTTGGAGAAGATATGGTTCGTCTTAATGATGGGAATACTAAAACACAAAATGTCTTATATGTTTAAGGGTTAAAACACAATATTTTAAGTGTAAGTCAAATGTGTGATAAAGGTCACAACCTCACATTTAATTCTAAAGGATGTGAGATAAGGAAAGCAAGTTTAAGAATATTAGTGGAAAATGCAAACACGGCCCCAAGAAATGTATATATGTTCTTAATGAAGTCAAAGGAGAAAAATGTTGTATGGTACAAGTAGAAAAAATATAGTTACTGCATAGAAGGATGGTTCATATAAAATTTAAAATTATAGTAAAATTCAACAAGGAACAAGCAGTATGTAATATTCCAAGTATCTCAAAACCTATAGATACTATTTGCAATCCATGTTAGCACAAGAAGCAGACATTATTTATTTTCATAACAAAGGAGTAATCAACATCAAAGCCATTGGAACTTGTACACAAAAACTCAACAAACCACAAATAACACAAATTTTAAAAGGTGAGAGTTATTTTATGTTTCTTATTGTTGATTACACAAGAATGACATGGGTAAATTTCTTAAAGAAAAGTTTGAAACATTTGAGATTTTTAAATATTTCAAATACCTAGTTGAAAATAATACCGATTTAAAAATTAAGTGCTTAATATTAGACAAAGGTGGTGAGTTTACCTATAATGAATTTATGAATTCTATGAGAATATTTCAATCAAGAGACATTTTTCAGTAGCGAGGAATCCATAGCAAAAAGGAGTTGTAGAAAGGAAGAATATAACTACATAGGGAAGAAATAATTAGCACAACAATATCCATTTTCGATATAACACAAATTAGAGTGAAGAAAAACAAGGCACCTTATGAATGATAGAAAGGTAGACCAATTATAGTGAAGTACTTCAAAGTCTTTGGAAAAAATTGTTATCTAAAGATAAATGAAGATAATTTAGACAAGTTTAATTACATAATAGATGAAGGTATTTTTCTTGGCTATACATTTGGAAGCAAGGCTTACAAATATTACTACATAGGAGTGCACAAGATGGTAGAATGTATTAATGTCTAAGTGGATGAAGGAATACCTCAAAAAGAAAAGTCACAAACAAATTAAAATCTAGAGGATACAAACTACAGAGAATTAAAAAACGAAGAATAAAAGGAAGAAGAAATAGAATGCCAATATCCAAAGACACCATCTAGATTTTCCCAAAAGTATCATCCAAAAACATAGATTTTGGTGCTATAGACATAGGAGTTCAGAGTAGAAGAGGATTGGTAAGCACATCAAAAGATGCAAACTTTTTTTTATCCAAAATATATCCCATGAAATTTACAAATGCTACTAAAGACAAGCATTGGGTTAATGCTATGGAAGAAGAACTAAATCAAATTGAGAAGAATAAGACATGAGAATCTATGCCTAGACTAAAAAAAAGGAATGTGATTGGCACCAAATGGGTCTTTAGAAAAAAGTTGAATGAATATGGACAAGTAGTAATAAATAAAGAAATATGGTTTGTAAAGGGTATGCTCAGGTTGAGGGTGTTGACTTAGAAGAAACCTTTGCTCCAGTTGCAAGATTAGAATAAATTAGAATGTGTTTGGCATTTGGATGCTTCAAGAAGTTCAAATTCCATCAAATGGATATGATGTCAACATTTCTAAATGAAAATCTAGAAGAAGAAGTATATATTGAAACTCCAAATGGATTTTAATTGTCAATAAATTAAGATCATGTATGCAGATTGAAGAAATCACACTATGGATTAATGCAATCTCCTAGAGCTTAGGATTCAAGGTTTGACAACTACCTACAACAACAAGGTTTGAAAAGAGGAGTTGAAAGTAATAATTTTTACATCAAACTACAAAATTAAAATATTTTAATCATTGTGGTTTATGTGGATGATATCAGTTTTGGAAATAATGTTAATATAATGAACAAAATATTTGTTGAAGAAATGAAAAACCATTTGAGATATCCATGCTTGGATAATTCTCATTATTTCTAGGTTTGTAGAGTTCTCAATCTAACAAAGGAATATTCATTTCTCAGGACAAATACATCAAGGAGATGTTGAAAAAATTAGAATGGAATATTGTGCACCTATGCGTACACCCATGATCATGGGATGTAAACTGAGAAAATATGATGAATCCCGAGAATAAAATCAAGCATTGTATAGATTAATTATTGGAAGCCTACTGTATGTGACAACATCAAGGCTAGACATCATGCAAATAGAGGGATTGGTTGCAATATTTCAATATGTGCCAAAGGAGACACATGTGCAAGCAACAAAAGTAATATTCATATATCTGAAGGGCACACTAGACTTTGGCTTATTATATTCAAGAAGGACTTTTCTCTAAGAGAATATACAAATGTAGGTTAGGTAGGAAGTATTGATGACAAGAAAAGTACAAGTGGAGGAGAATTATTTGTAGGAATTGCCTAAAATAATGGTTGAACAAGAAGTAAACTTAAATATATTTATTCATATAAAAATCCTAATATATTACAATAATAGCATGTTGCACACAAGATCTCTAGATGAAGAAGACACTAAAGGATATCAAGGTAGAATATGATCATTAAATCGCAATCATCTACGAAAACACAAGTGCAAGAACCATTTTAAGTAATCCTACGGCACTCAAAGATGAAGCATATTCCCATCAGTTACCACTTCCTAAGAGAGTGGGTATTTTAAAAAAGTATTAAGTTGGAATACATTTCCACCAAGGAACATGTTGCATATTTTTTTACCAAACCCCTTCCAATTTTTTTTCAATATATTAAATAGAATATAGGGGTGATATCCTTCCAATCTCATTAATAAATAGAAGCAAAGATTAGGGGGAGAAGTGCTTTTCCATTGATGTCAAAAGGGGAGAAGTTGCAGATAAAGGAAGAATTGCAGACACAAGGAGGCTTGTATACATAGGAGTACTATATTGTTGTTGTAGAGTTGAATAAGGATTTATGTTAATGACAAAGGGGGATATTGTGGGAAACATTGTTTTAATTGATTGCAAATACAATGGGGGACTATAAATTCCTAATATAAATATTGAAATAGAAAGATTGTTGGAAATATTGTTTGGATGCCCAGTTTGGATACCCTATTTTTGAAGGAAATTTTACTCTATATACCTAGCTCAAATTGCAGCATAGGATATATGGTTTTGTTATCACTGCGACAATAACCATCCAAAATTTAGTTTACACTTAATTTTTTTATCCTACTTGTGATCCTATGATTTGTCGTTCCAATTTAATTATACTTACTTCATAATTAGTTGATGTTTTATTAAGTGTTTAAGCCTTCTTCTGAGATTCTAACTATTAAAAACACTTCCCTACACATGCATGTTTCTTGATGTATTCATAACCTCACCTTTCCTATGTAAGCTCAACAATCAATGTCTCTCTGATAAAAAGTATTGTTCATTCCCTAAGGATAATGCTTGCGCAATCCTTGGAATTAGTGTCTGCGCAATCTCTAAAAAACAATGCTTGCGCAATCTTTGGAAACAATGACTATGCAGTTCTTAGAGATATTGATTGTGCAATCCTCAGTGGTAGGAATTGCACATTTTCTGACAATAGTGTTTATGCAATTGGTGAGAATAGTAATTGTGCAAACCATGTTGATAGTCAATGTGCATAATCAATTGACAATCTCTCTCACTCCTACTTGCAATTGTATCTTCATTCTGATGAGTTTTTTAAACTGTCTATTTTGTGCACCTTCGCTTTCACAAGTGTCGTCTTCACTTTCATGATTTCCATTTCTTCTTTCTTTCACTTTAAAAGGTGTCATTTTTTCTTTTTCTTCACTTTGGCATGTGTCCCTTTCACTTATTCTATCTTTTTCAAGTGTTGTTTTCACTTTTTCTTACTGTCGCAAGTGTCGCTTTTGATTGTTTTCCCTCCTACTTGTGTTGCATCTTAGCACACCAATAGGGGAAACTCTAGTGTGCTCTTATACATTAACTGATCATATGTATCATAAGGATATGTACTAGACACTCCCACAACTTAGCACACTTTCTAGTTGGAGTCAACACTTGTATTGTAACTTGTATTTTAAGTGTCACAAAGCTAACTTTCAACTATCATAGTTAGCAATAAGTGTCATTTTTTTGTCGTTTCAAGGTATGCATATTGAACTTCGCTACTAAGAATTCTTTTGGATTGTGTTGATGTTATTTGTGTGATATCATTAACTTGTATTTTAAGTTTCACAAAGCTACCCTTCAACTGTCATAGTTAGCAATAAGTGTCATTTTTTTGTCGTTTCAAGGTATGCTTGTTGAATTTCGCTACTAAGAATTCTTTTGGATTGTGTTGATGTTATTTGTGTGATATCATTGTTTCAAGACTTGTTTGCATGTCTGGTTATCTCTTATTGTTGGCATTATGATGTATGTGTTTTACTTGATGCAAACCCTCTCATAGAAGAACATCTCACTTATACTCAACCAGATGAGTCTATAGAAGAAATATTAGGGTTGCAGGACAGAGGAATTGTGGTGCAACAGTGTTATTTTTAGGTTCTGCAGGTGCACCGATCAAAAAGTGTGGACATTGGTAGGTTGCGCAGATGTGCAGTTCACAAAGTGCAGACATGTTCGCAGGCATTCTGAACAAAAAGTGCAAACCTAAAATGCACGGATTTTCATGCAGAGAAAAACGTGCATCTTAAGTTTGGTCCATGGTATTTAGCCCGATGTTTTTGATCCTATGGTTTTGGTCAGTGGTTTTCCATCTAAAATATTGAACCCGGGTTTTGAGTCCCTAGTATTGTTTCTCAATGGTTTTGATCCATGGTTTGAGTAAGGCCTTGGCTATAAAAGGGAAAGGACATCAATTGGTTGGACACAAGTGTGTTTAATATCTTAAGAATAACAAGATCTTAATTTCTGATAATCGGTTGGGGAGTTATAGTTGAACCTGAATCAAGAAGAAACCAGAGCATTATAAGTCAGATCTGTTGATGGGTCGAGATCCCTTTGGCGCATGAATGGCTCTATGAATTTGATAGTCTTGGGTATATTTGAGGACTGATAAACTGTCTATATCTGGAGGTGCACAGGATCAGAGAAGGCGCAAGTACGGAGGTGCACAGCACAGAGAAAGCGCAAGTGCAGAGGTGCATAGTACCAGTGAAGGAGTAGGTGCGGAGGTGCGCAGCACAGAGAAAGCGCAAGTGGGGAGGTGTCCAGTACCAGTGAAGGAGCGGGTGCAGAGGTGTGCTAATTAGAAGACGTCGTAGGTGCGGAGGTGCACAGAGCATAGACAATGCGGGTGCGAAGCTGCGGAGGTCGCAGACAGCGCAGGAGCGAAGCTGCGTAGGCCACAGACAGAGAAAGTGCGAACATCCGCAGGTTACTACTAGTGAAGTTGCGGACTTTTCTTGAAGTATATTTTAGCTGATTTTGTCTATTGTTGCAGTGTTCTGGGTATAGACTTGGTATCTGGTTACTAGTATTGTTTGTCTGATTACAGCATTTTGAGAAGTTATTGGTTAATTGGTTGATGCACATATACTTGATGATTACTTGATATTCATGGATCCAGTCTGAAAATTGATGAAACGTGGTCCCCAGAAGAAAAGAGAAGGTAGCAGCCTTCTATAGGTCAGCACCTACGTACTAGTATCTTAGCTAGTACAATAGCGAAGGGGGTTGTAGCTCCCTTCCAGGAGAAGCTGGAAAATGAGAGAGGGTTGTAGCTCTTTGCAGGTTGCAGCCTGCGTACTGGTAAGGGATTGCACCAGTACAAAATCATTGTAAAAAGAAGTTTCTAATTGAACGAAGATAGAGACATATTGCAGTAGGTGGTTTTCACCCACATTGGGTTTCCACCTTACATCTTGTGTTCCTTGGTGTGACTATCTATTTGTGTTCCTGCTCATTATTATATGGTTCTCACATATATATTAATGAAAAATATCTAAAGAATAATTTAAATTATAAGTATGGAAGGTATATGCAAGTTTCAACTGTTAGATCTACAAATATAGATTGAAAAGTATTTGATAATACTGATTCACCCCCCCTCTCAGTATTATTTTCAACAATTGGAATCAGAGTAGGTCCTTCAACAGAAGCTTGATCGCTTGAAGGAAGATCTATCATCATGAGCAAATACGAAAAGGAAGCATCTATCAGGCCACCGATATTTGATGGGACCAACTTCGTCTATTGGAAGGTAAGAATCATTGCCTATCTTCAATCTCTTGGTATAGAAGTTTGGGATATTATGGAAAAAGGATACACATTTCCATCAGCAACTCCTACAGATCTAGCAAAGAAGAAGAAGTATGAAACAAAAGCAAAAGTGGTCAATACTCTATTGGGAAGTCTATCTCAATCAGAATTTGTCAAGGTAATGCAGCTCAAAAGCGCACAAGAAACATAGGACAAGATCATTCTGAGCTATGAAGAAGATGAACAGGTAAAACATGCAAAATTACAAACTCTTAGAATTCAATATGAAAGTCCCAGAATTCATAATGATGAAAGTGTGGCTAGCTATTTCCTACGTATAGATGAGATCGTAAATTGTATGAAAAACTTGGGTGAAGAAATAAAAGAAGTTGTTCTGGTTGAAAAAGTTCTAAGATCTTTGTCTTCTAAGTTTCATTCAGAAGTTTCTACCATAGAATAAAAGGAGAATCTATGGAACCTTACCATGTCACATCTTCATGGAATTCTAACTGCTTACGAAATGAGAAAAGGAGGACCATCAGACAGAAGAGAAGCCGCATTCAAAGCCTCAGGAAAAGGAGATTACAATGAACTAGGATATATGTCTAAAGAAGAAGAAGAATCGAACTTTGTCAAGAACCTTCAATGAGGAACTGGAAGATTCAAAGGTAAGCTGCCTTTCAAATGCTTTTCTTGTGGAAGAGTCGGTCACTATGTTGCAAAATGCCCTCATAAAGATAGACTAGACAAAGGTAAGGAACCTGTCAGATGGAACATAAAACAGAATGCAAGTAAGAAAAGTTATTATATTCATGAAGATGGTGATGGACTTTCAAATAGTGATGAAGATGACCAAGGTAATGATAATAGACTTTTGATGGCTTTTGAAGATGATGATTTCTTGGATGTTATAAATGAAGAAGATCTTTATGAAGAAATTTCTAAACTCAAAATTGGTTTAGAAGAAAAGAACATGATTATAGACACATTTACTTTCCAACTTGTTGAAAGAGATAAACACAATGAAGAGTTAGAATGTGAAATTGTGGGACTTAGAAAAGAAATTGAGAAAACAAAAGCTCTTAATCTTAGATTTGCTAAAGGATATGAAACCTTAGATGATATTATCAAAGTGTAGTGTTCTCCTCTAATCAAGACAGGTCTCGGATATTCTGAAGAAACATCTCAAGCACAGAAGCCATCCACCTCTAAAAGCTATCTTGATGCAGCACGGAGAAGTGAACAGGGTGATAATCGACAGCAAAAGCATAATACAGACTACCAGATAAATCAGGGACCATTTGCTCCAAGAATGAACAAAGATTACCAAGTAAGTCAGGGGCAATCTACTTCCAGGATGAACATAAGCTTCAATCAGGTAAATAATTCTCAATTTGGCTCAAGAATGGAAGTCAATAGAAATCACAATCAATTGGGTAGTAGGTTTAATAATCGCAAGAATTTCTTCAATGGCCAATGTTTCTCTTGTCATAACTTTGGTCATTAAGCTGCTCATTGTGTTGCCTACAAGACCATCATGACTAGGGAAGCTCAAAAACAAAGAAGTATGACTGGGATCAAGGACCTACAATAACTTCTCTTCTCTTGAACATGAAATAGAATGTTCTATTTGTAACAATATCGGGCATGAAGATTCTGAATGCAGGAGAAGGTTTCGACAAAAGGATCCAACTTCATTGAATCCCAAAATATGGAAAAAGAAAGAATCATAATCAGACAGATGCGGGATAGCCTTATATGTTGAAGGACAGGAAAATCAATGGTACATTGATAGTGGATGCTCAAAACATATGACAGGTGATAAAGAAAAACTTCAGTCATATACTACCTTAGGAAGGGAAAATAAGGTATCATTTGGAAATGACACCCTTGCATTCATAAAACATAAAGGTTCTGCTCAATTGAAAAATAAGGTTAAAGTTGGTAATGTTATGTATGTTGATGGCTTAAAACATAATTTATGGAGTGTTAGTCAAATGTACAATCAAGGAACTGAGGTAATATTTAGATCAAATGGATGTATTTTTCGTGAGCTTGACATAAGAAAAACAATGATCAAAGGCATAAGAACTCCGAATAATCTATATATATCCAAGAAGGAGAACAACAATGCTATCTGAGCAAGAATGATGAACACTGGCTATGGCATAGAAGATTAGGGCATCTTAGCTTCTCCTAGATAAGGAAAGCATGCAAATATCAAGCGGTTCATGGTCTTCCTGACATCAGAATTCCAGACAATACAATATGCAAATCTTGTCAATTTGGTAAGAAAACCAGAACTAATTTTCCTGAGAAAGAAGGATCAGCTAGTAGGCCCCTTGAACTTGTTCACACCGATATATGTGGTCCAACTAGAAAGAGGTCACCTCGAGGGGAAGAGTACTTCAATTGTTCATTGATGACTTTTCAAGGATGTGTTGGATAGGACTCATGAAGTATAAAGATGAAGCCTTCGAAAAGTTCAAGTCATTCAAGGCTTTGGTTGAGAACGAATCAGATCGTAGAATCAAATGTCTCAGATCCGATCAAGGAGGGGAATTTACCTCAGATAAGTTCTTCGATTTTTGTGAAGAACATGGAATAAGAAGGGAATTCTCAGTTGCAAGGACTCCTCAGCAAAATGGAGTAGTGGAAAGGGTGAATAGAAGAGTTCAACAAATGGCTCGTGCTCTGCTTGATGAATCTGGAACTCCTGCAACCTTTTGGGTTGAAGCTGCATTTTCTGCTATTACTATTCTCACAAAGACAAACATCCAGGTAAACAGCACTTAGACTCCTCATGAACTCTGGTATGGTAAGACTCCCACAGTAAAATACTTCAAAATCTTTGGAAGCAAATGCTACATTAAAAGGACAGATGAAAATATTGGCAAGTTTGAACCTAGAGTAGACGAAGGCATTTTACTTGGCTACTCTCCTCAGAGCAAAGCTTACAAATGTTACAATAAAATACTTGGCAAAATTGTTGAAAGCATTGATGTAGTGGTTGATGAAGAAGGAAACACTCCTAGACAAGTAAAATCTGAAGATCTCGAAGATGGCAAATATTATCTGTCAACATCAAATCAGATTCATGGCGAAGAAGAAACCCATGAGGCACCAGAAGAACAGATAAGGATAGAAGAAAAGACTCCATCCAGATATGTTCAGAAGAATCACCCAGAATCTCAAATTTTGGGGCAGAAGGAGGTAGGTGTACAAAAAAGAAGAACTGTTGTAGAAGCTTCAAGCTATCTAGCATTGCTCTCCTCCACTGAACCGCAAAATGTAAGAGAGGCTTGGAAAGATGAATGTTGGGTCAAGGCCATGGAAGAAGAACTTGAGCATATTGAAAATAATAACACTTGGGAGTTGGTTCCTAGACCAATAGATAAAAATGTTATAGGGACAAAATGGATTTTCAAAAATAAACTAAATGAAAATGGAGAAGTGGTTAGAAACAAGGTAAGACTTGTTTGTAAAGGGTATGCACAACAAGAAGGCATAGACTTTGAAGAAACTTTTGCACTAGTTTCCATACTTGAGGCTATAAGAATGTTCCTTGCTCTCTCTAGATTTCAGAAGTTCAAAGTATTTCAGATGGACGTAAAATATGCCTTTCTGAATGGGGACCTAGAAGAAGAAGTATATATTGAACAACAAGATGGATTCATTCTTGCAAATGATCCAAATTTTGTATGTAGACTTAAGAAGGCACTCTATGGTCATAAACAGGCTCCAAGGGCTTGGTACTATTGTCTAGACAAATACCTTCATCAACAAGGTTTCTCAAAAGGCTCAGCAGATAGCAATCTATATATAAAAATTGATAATGATAAATTGCTAATACTTGTTTTATACGTTGATGATATCATTTTTGGCAGCAATGAAGAAGCCATGAGCCAAAACTTTGCTTTGGTGATGCAAAAAGAGTTTGAAATGTCTTTGCTGGGTGAACTAACATACTTCCTTGGTTTACAAATCCAACAAAACAAAGATGGTATATTATCACAAACAAAGTACCTAAAGAAGATCTTGAAGAAATATGGCATGGAAGACTCAAAACCAGTATGTACTCCTATGGTAATAGGATGCAGCCTCAACACTAATGATGAATCAGCAGCAGTCCATCAACCAACCTATAGATCCATGGTTGGCAATCTACTCTATCTAACAGGAACTCGGCCAGACATCATGCATGCAGTGGGAATAGTTGGAATATTTCAGGCTGATCCAAAGGAAGCACACCTTCAAGTAGTTAAGAGGATCTTAAAATATATTCAAGGAACACAAAACTATGGCTTATGGTATCCTAGAAAAGCAGATCTCACACTTCATGCATATACAGATGCAAATTGGGCAGGAAGCATGGATGACAGAAAAAGCACTAGTGGTGGAGCATTCTTTATGGGGTCCAAATTAGTATCTTGGTTCAGCAAGAAACAAAGTTCCATTGCTCTATCTACAACTGAAGTAGAATATGTGGTTGCTGCATCTTGCTGCACACAACTTCTTTGGATGATACAAACTTTGCAAGATTTTCAGATCAACTGTACTCCACTTATCCCCATCTTCTGTGATAATACATGTGCAATCAGTATCTCAAAAAATCCTGTCATGCATTCAAAGACTAAGCACATACCTATCAAGTATCATTTTCTAAGGGAACAAGTGCTTGAGCAAAAGGTCAAGTTGGAGTATGTTCCTTACAAGGAACAAGTTGTTGATATTCTCACCAAACCATTGCCCAGGGAAACATTTGAATACCTTAGACAGAAGCTAGGGGTTGTTGATGCATCATCGTGCTATTAAAACTTGTCTGTTGTATGCAGGTGGATACGCGTACATATGTTGGTTTATGTGGGTCGAGTTCTGGGTGAAGAGAGTCTGATATGGGTCTGTCAGAGACCATATGGAATAGGTTCAAGGGGAGCATATAGTCTTCTAATAATACATTTTTGGCATTATCTTATAAGTCCTTGGTTTGATTTCACAGGTGTTTTTGGTGGATTGTGTGTTGGTCTGAAAGTTGATTCTGTTGTTGATAGTTGTTCTTGTCTCTATGTCATGTATTTATTTTCATATCAAGGTCATGTAACGGCCTATTTTGGTTTCCCCACTATGCTTGGGATGAATAATGTATGTTCTGGTTTGATATATCCCCATTTAATTGGGAGGATGAGTCAATATTGGTATCTACCCACTTGATTGGGAGATGGATGTATGTATGAGTCCTTGATGATAGGAGAGTCAATTATGATGTATGGAGTCATGTTTCTTCTTGTAGAACATCTTTTTGCAGACCTTGCTTACAGTCAAGGGGAGCATGAATAATACACTTCAGTAGGTACTCAAGGGGAGTATGATCAGTGGAATGGTTATCAAAGAAAGAGAATATCTGGGTCTGCCCTTTGCCCTTGATGTCAAAGGGGGAGAGTGATTGGGTATTGTTGCCATCAAGTCCAAAGGGGGAGATTGTTGGAATTATGATGTATGTGTTGTACTTGATGGAAACCCTCTCATAGAAGAACATCTCGCTTATACTCAACTAGATGAGTCTACAGAAGAAATATCAAGGTTGCAGGACAGAGGAATTGTGGTGCAGCAGTGTTATTTTCAGGTTCCGCAGGTGCACCGATCAAAAGGTGCGGACATTGGCAGGTTGCGCAGATGCGTAGTTCACAGAGTGCGAACATGTTCGCAGGCGTTCCAAACAAAAAGTACAAGCCTAAAATTCACTGACTTTCATGCAGAGAAAAACGCGCATCTTAAGTTTGGTCCATGGTATTTAGCCCGATGTTTTTGATCCTATGGTTTGGTCCATGGTTTTCCATCTAAAATATTGAACCCAGGTTTTGAGTCCCTAGTATTGTTTCTCAATGGTTTTGATCCATGGTTTGAGTAAGGCCTTGGCTATAAAAGGGAAAGGAGGTCATTTGGCTGGACACAAGTTTATTGAATATCTTAAGAATAACAAGATCTGAATTTCTGATAATCGGTTGGGGAGTTATAGTTGAACCTGAATCAAGAAGAAACCAGAGCATTATAAGTCAAATCTGCTGATGGGTCGAGATCTCTTTGGCACATGAACGGATCTGAGAATTTGACAATCTGGGGTACATTTCAGGACTGATAAACTGTCTATATCCAGAGGTGCACAGGATCAGAGAAGGCGCAGGTGCAGAGGTGTGCAACACAGAGAAAGGGCAAGTCCGGAGGTGTGCAGTACCAGTGAAGGAGTAGGTGCGAAGGTGCACAACACAGAGAAAGCGCAAGTGCGGAGCTGCACAGTACCAGTGAAGGAGCAGGTGCGGATGTGCGCTAATCAGAAGACGCTGCAGGTGCGGAGCTGTGCAGAGCATAGACAGTGCGGGTGCGAAGCTGTGCAGGTCGCAGACAGTGCAGGAGCGAAGCTACATAGGCCACAGACAGAGAAAGTGCGGACATCCGCAGGTTACTACTAGTGAAGTTGCGGACTTTTCTTGAAGTATATTTTAGCTGATTTTGTCTATTGCTGCAATCTTCTAGGTATAGACTTGGTATCTGGTTACTGGTATTGTTTGTCTGATTACAGCATTCTGAGAAGTTATTGGTTAATTGGTTGATGCACATATACTTGATGATTACTTGATATTCATGGATCCAGTCTGAAAATTGATGAAACGTGGTCCCCGGAAGAAAATAGAAGGTAGTAGCCTTCTGTAGGTCAGCACCTACATACTAGTATCTTAGCTAGTACAAGAGCTAAGGGGGTTGTAGCTCCCTTCCAGGAGAAGCTAGAAAATGAGAGAGGGTTGTAGCTCTCTACAGGTTGCAGCCTGCGTATTGGTAAAGGACTACACCAGTACAAAATCATTGTAAAAAGAAGTTTCTAAATGAAAGAAGATAGAGACATATTGTAGCAAGTGGTTTTCACCCACATTGGGTTTCCACCTTACATCTTGTGTTCCTTGGTGTGACTGTCTATTTGTGTTCCTGCTCATTATTATATGGTTCTCACATACAGATTAATGACAAGCATCTGAAGAATAATTTAAATTATAAGTCTGGAAGGTATATGCAAGTTTCAATTGTCAGATTTGCAAATATAGATTGAAAAGTATTTGATAATATTAATTCACCTCCCCCCCCTCAGTATTATTTCCAACACTTATTTTATTGATCAGACACTCAATCATTTTCAGAGTTTCACTTTATTTGAAACTTGTTAACCTTTCTCTCTCCTAGAACTATGTACTACGCAATCTTAATTCATAGTGAAGTGTCCTTGCCTCTTGGAGTTGCACATTGTGCAGCCACTACCTCCAGGGACTGCACATTGCACAATCATAGTGCTCAGTTTCTGCCTCTTGTCCTTGAAAATTATGCAATTATCCCTCCTAGTCAATCTTGCACTACACACTGTGCAATGTTAGTCAACAATTAGGCCTCACTTCCTCTTGGACCTGTGCAACTGTGCAATCACTTGGCTCAATCTTTCAGAATTGCACATTACGTAATTAGAGTGAGCAAGTATGCTTCATTGCATCAGTATCTCCCTCAATTGGGCATTTATGTCTTCCAATCTCTCTTCCACTATGAATTGTGCAGTGATAGTGGCTAGGAATTTATCCCTGTCTCTTGGAATTGTGCACTGCACAATCCCTAAGCCTCCTTCTTAGTCCTACACTTTGTACCAACTTGATCAACATGTTGCATAAGAAACAAGATAGACTAGTAGATTTCAGGACTGATGTTTTCTTGACATGAATGAATTCCGTTTGAAGGTACTATTATCTTGAAATGAAAGGATGATTCTCAAGGAGGAATCCAAGGAGAGGCTACAAAAGAGCACTTGCAAAGAAGAAGAACCAAAAGGACCAACATGAGGAACCTCAAGAAATCACTAATCAAGATAAAGACATGGAAACACATGCTAAATCGGAAGGTTCTAACACTCATCTATACCCTTTGGAGGGTGAAGATAAGGAACAAGAAAATATCCATCATAAAGAAGATACACATATGTCATCTAGGAGAAAGTTTGGGCCCAAACACATCGCAATGAAGTTCCATGTCATCAATGCCAAGTCATGGCTTGTCCAAGTGCCATCAGAAAGTCATATGTGTCAATGTATCTCGTCACATCATTTGTGGAATGTAATTTTTGTATTTATAAAAGTGATAAAATATAAAATGTGTTAAATACCAAGGGTCCCACACAGAATGTGAAAAGTCACTAGAAATTTCTAGAGTCATTAGAAGTTCAAAGGTCACAAAATAATTTGAAAAGTCATAGTAGAAGCTTAAGAGTCATGAGGGAGGCCATGAGTCACTTGGGAGGTGAAGAGTTACCTCATTTGTTATAAATGCACCCTCATAGCTTAGAAATAGGGACTTTATACTTTTCACCTTGGCTTATCTAGTTTTCCATAGGAGAGAAGATCTTTATTTGGAGGAGAAATTAGTGACTTAATGCTCCACTATTGGGGCTAGTGTGACAACATTGTAATTGTGTATCTTGGCACTTTCACTTAATATATGAAACTCTGAGAGCCATCTCACTTTCAAGAATATGTTGTGAACGATTGTAAGACTATTATTTCATTGTTTACGGTGTATGTTTATGTTCAAAAATACTCAAATGAAAATGAACTATTACTTTGGCTTTGGTATGCATCTCGTTGAATTTGCATTTTTATTTTCTTTTCTAATAATCGTTATCTTGTGAACTACTTTGCAAGTTAATCAATGATTATTTCCATGCTCTTGTGTGTCTATTTTAGGATAGTATTGTTGCTTTTTATCTAGAGGCTCACTATCTCTTCCCTTTCGATGAAAGTACCTTATATGCATTACAGTTGTATGTTTCACAATTTCAACTTACTTTCTTATTTCAAAGATTATTTGTATAATATCTTATGTTGGTTATTGCAACCAAAGGTTCCAGAGGATAATGGAAACTACCCTTATTTCTAGTTGAGTCTCTTACTCCAAACAGTGTGAGGTTGAGTTGGTACTTCATACCGAGGAGAACCCCTTGGTTAGCGGATTTCCAACACCTTCAACAATTGGCGCTAGAAGGAGGGCCAGATGACAAGATGAGCCCATTGAGTTTATTTTTGATTCCTTATCTTGAATGGATCATTCCAAAATCATATTATAGCGATTATTTTCTAATAGATCTAATCTTAAACTTTCAATCCTCGTGAAAATATTTTACAACTTGTCTCAATTAAAGTTTGATGGCAAGGGTGGAATATACATACCCGAGTATATATCTTAATTTATTAAGTTTTTCTTCTTCTTCTTCTTCTTCTTCTTCTTCTTCTTCTTTTATCTTAATGAGGTGGATTATGAATATGTTGTGATTAATATAACACAACATCACATGTATATCATCTCATACCTAAATTTCATAACCATAACCATCTACACAAACCAATCCAGATCAACACGACACATATAACATAAAGATCTTAATGCAATAATCCTAATAATCAAGTTAACTTATAACAACAACAAGTTAACATATGACATACTCATCAACAACATGTAACATAATCATTAAGTTAACTAACATAAAATAAGAACATCAATGCATATAACAACAAATTACTAACATGCATGACTATCTGACACGTGTATATGACCACACCGATTAACTAGAATTTATCATCCATGTAACCATATCAACAATAAATTGATAGGCATGTACATAACCATAACACAAATTACAAATGTTAACCAACATACCTGCATGCCTAACATACAATACATATATGATGATCTGCTCTAACCCCGAGGTTCAATGTTGCAACCTTTCTCTAATGATCTATATCTCTTGCTCTATATCAACCAACACATTAGCATCACAACATACCAATAGAATCAGGATGACCTAATTTCCTACAATGACCTCATGATGTATGTTTGACCTACTATACATACAGAACTATAACCATGACAATGCATGCATAACAACATCTAGATGTTGACATGTATAAGAAATGAATATACAACTGACATGCATTCATGACAAATACATCCCAACAACAACATCATCAACTCCTGCAAGGAAACATAATTTTAACAAGGAATACCACCATGCATACATAAAAATCATGTATACATCCTTCATGCATGCATGACAAACACATTCCGCCCACCCAGTCCAAGTGTTGAAACATGCTATGATACCATTTTTTGGTATTAGAAATCACCCAAAGAGAATGAAACCATGTTTTGATACCACTCTGTAACACCCTTCTCCCATAGTTACCCAAGTTACCGGCCTATCGGGGTAAACATGTGATGAATAGTTACTATGATATGATTCAACCTCCTGTATCACATTGAGGAAGTGGAATTGATAAACCAAACACCTTAATGACTTCCCTGTTAGGTGCTACAAGACCTCTAAGGCCTAAACCACACTTGTAGGTGCCCAAACCTGTGTTAAACCATTTCTTCAGTTCCCCAATCTCCTAGATTTTGGTATAGCACTGCCCTATTTTGACTAAAACCCTCCAATGGCACACATGACTCCTATAAGGGAGCAAGTGCAGTCTTTTTCACCCAGTTCTATGTATGCGACTACAAGATTTAGGCCATTTTTTTCTGGCTAGGATCCAGACCTCTACCCAGAACTTAATGAAACTTTACATAACCATGAATGAAACAAGGACAAATCCTTCCATACAAACCTTAGATTGACCTAACAAGACCTATCCATGATAAACATTCCATCAAACATATCATGAACACGAAATATACAAGTCATAAATACACATATGAATGTAGGGGTCTCATATCTATCTGATAATTATCGAGGAGGTCTAATTCCCTCCCATATTAGCTTAAATAACATCTATTAGGTCATCCATTTGATAATCAATCACATATTCATCAAACATGTCAATATCCATAAACAATATACATCATATAACCAACATATAAACTAGCAATAATCAACATAAAAACCATGGAAACTCAACCATAATATCACCATCATAATAAATACATATGTTCATATGTCACAATAAAAAATACCTATTATTAACAAGTGAAAATGCCAACCAAGTCAAGGACTTCCACGTACCACCTGACCATATATTGGGTTGAACCAAATCTTTCTTTCAGCCAATCACCCCCATGCCATATTCTAAGCATGAATGTGGGATCTCATGGAATAAACCAATAAAAGCCAAACCAGGGCTTCCAGAGGCCAAACCACATTAACCCTCAACCAGTGATTCCACCTCATGTTTAGACATCACTAACCATTACCATATCGATCTCTATCCAAGCTACCTAGGGCTCCAAAGCATTTGTTCCAACCCAACTTCTAGGGCTATTAACTCAACCCATAGTTGTCGTCGGGCTCCCGAGTGTTTTTCCAACCAAGGCTTTGAGGACTAATAACTCAACCCACTAAGGGCTCCAAAGTGTTAGTCCAACCAAGGCTTCTAGGACTAGTAACTCAACCCAAGTTGTTATCGGGATTCTAGAATGTTTGTCCAACCAAGGCTCCATGAACTGATAAATCAACCCACAATGAAAGGAACAAGAGCACATACCATAAAACAAATTATAAAACCCACAACATCATGGCTATTCATGAAATGGAAAGGATAGGAAAAACCATTGTCAATCTAGGAAATCCTCCATGCCAATGACACCTCATAACCAAGAAACCACATGCATGTACCATACATGCAAAAAATAGAAAGGAAACCATACATACAACTAGATACCTGCAAGCAATCCAATTTTAGATGTTGATCCACCTATTCCCTTGTGGTTTCTTTCTTTCCTTTACCTTCCTTCTCCAAATCCAAAGTATGCCACACTCCTCCAAGAGTGCTCCAACAAAACTCTAAGTGTCCAAGAGTATGAGAGAGAGAATAGAATGAGAGCTCAAAAAAATGAACTGACAAAAGTCCAAACTGAAAGAAAAACCAATGAACTGATCCTCAAAAGCCTTTTTTTTATCATTGAGGCCTTTAGTTTCTTCATTTCCATTATTTTTCCTTCATTCTCCTCCTCACGTGTAACATGTGACCTTTCACCTTCCTTTTCTCCTATTTTCCTTTAGTTTCATAAATACATGTCAATTAACGTCTATTTTTCTTTGGCAATGCCTTTTCCAAATTCCTTAGCCATAAAATACCAAAAGTGACACCCACTAGGATGTTTCTCTCACCATTCAATTTGGAATATATATATATATATATATATATATCTATATATATATATATATATATATATATATATATATATATATATATATATATATATATTATATATATATATATATATATTATATATATATATATATATATAATATATATATATATATATATATATATATATATATATAATATATATATATATATATATGAATTTTTAACCAGGGTTGTTACAGAACCCTCCCCCTTGGGAGAACACTATGCTCGGTTTTCATTAACGCCTATAAACTAGCAAACCACTGAAAATAAACATACTTCCCATCGAGATTTATAACACATCTCATTGCAATATTTAAAATGACTACCGTTGAAACATGATAAACATACTGTTTATTAGAACTTTATAACACAACTCATTACGATATTTACAATAGAAACCACATATATACTCATACACATTTTCTTCCACCAAGAAATAATCATACTATATATTGATATTTAAAAATCCATCTCGAAACATCATTTACAATGGTATACACATATACACATATGTACATTTGTTATAACAAGCAAATAAAAGGATACAATACCTGCATCTGCAACAAGGAAGTCCAAAGTTTGACACCTCCAGCCTTAAAGTAATACCAGGATTCACCTCCTTCCCAAGAAGTACATAATCTACTATCAAAGTTAAAGTTTCATTCAATGTCCAGTGCAAAAATCTTGTGTACTTATCCTCTCAATGAATATTTACCAACTCATTGTTCCAAGGCATGCTCTCAATTTGCTTTTGATTCCATCTGGCACTACTAATGACCAAAAAAAATACACTCCCCTACCTTTCCTTCTCTACTACATAGTACCTCTGAAAATCTGGCCACCCCCTTCCATGCACTCACTCACCTTCCAAGTTCCACATGCATCCCCTTCTCTACTACATAGTCCCTTGAGAGACCCCTCCCTTGGAAAGGTTTCCTCACATCAAAAGGTCCAAAAACCAAGGCAATCCCTACCTCAAAACCATCATACTTGTCATAGCATGCTCATGGAAATAAATGGACACTATTGGGTATGAGTGTTCCACAATGGCCCTACTCTTGAAGTGCATTACTAGCATATTATTGCATGTTCCAATTCCTTTTGTTATTTCTTCTAATTCCTGTAATCAATTTCAACCACCCAAATTGGGAATTTTCCATGCTTTCTTGTAACAAGCCCATAATTTCCATTGCACTCAAAATGAATTGAAATAAATTCAAATCATACCTCATAGGTGGCCCATCAATAAGGAACACTTGCACTTATGTTCACTTCTTGTCACAACAAGCCAAACTAGCTCTTAACCAAATCATCATGTATAAACATATTACATATGGTTAGCTCAAAACACAACCATCATAGATCAAAATCATGAATCACATGCAATCATCATATACTAGAGTCATAAATCACATATAACCATCAAAAATCAGAATCATAGATCAAATTCATAATAAAACTGAAATAAAATACTAATACTTATCCTTTAATTGATCATTTTCTTCTACCTTTGTCCTTTGTCCTTTTCGTACACACACCGGATTGGTTTCAAAATTTGGAAAGGACCTAGCTCCTTCTGTCCTCTTCAATCACATACACATACACACAATATACATCACAACACATACACCTACCCCTGGTTTACAACACAACACAATACATACACCTACACCTAATGTAAAACATAATACATATATGTACACAGAGTACAACACAATCCCCATAACATAATAACACAGTACCACATGTGCACAACACAACATGTATGATGTGTACACAATACCACATGTACATAGTGCCACCTGCACAACGTGTGCACAACACCACATGTAGACAACACCACCTACACAATGTGTACACAACACCACTTGTACACAACACCACATGCATGACGTGTACACAACACCAAATTCATGACATGTACAAAGCACCACCTACACATGAAATGGCATGTACATGTACACAACACCGCATGCACACAATGCCATATGTACGATCATGCACACAATACCACATGTACATAACACCATATGTACAACATGCACGCAATTCCATATGTACAAAACAATGCATATGAAAGATACACAAAGCACCACATGTACACAACACCACATATCTAGCATGAACACAACACCATTTGTACAAACCACCGCATATCAAAAATTCCCACAACACCATTTGTACATAGCACTGCATAAACAGCATCTACACAACACCATATGTACACAACACTGCATGTATACAACATGTACAACATATACACAATAATAATACTGCACATCGATAGACCACACTGTCTCTATCAGGCAACCTTGCTTCTAGTGTATTTCCACCATCCATGCTTTCCCCAACATGTCGTATATCATACTGCTTTCATTCTATTGATGTATCCCTAAAAATTACCTACCGTAACATAGACATATTAATATCACATAATGTCAAGTCATATCCATGTGATAATGACCTTAGATTTGTTAGGGATACTCTTCCCCCTTGATTCCTCATAAGACGAAAAACATATTTACGCCATTCACTTGCATATGAAATCATTCCTCCACAAGCTTGATCCATGATAATCCTCCCATACAAAAACATACATACATACATATATACATATAAATATCAGCATAAAACAATCATGATCATTGATGACCTTGTCAAACAACAACATACATGCATACATATATACATATAGAGACATCAACATCAACATCAACATCATCACAAGATAATTGCCAAATATCATAAGGTCAAGGTAAAGAGAATCCCCTTTATCCATGCACAACATTGAGAACAATATTTCCCAACTTATCTAGGGCATCTAATGCCTCAAATCCATTTACCTTACCTTTCATGATTACTTTTATCATGACTTTCCTACCACCATCCATTTACCTCAATGGACCCAACCAATCCAACTAGTTTTCATACTCTTGCCTTCAACTTCCCTTATACATGCACCGAGCTTCATCTGGGTCTTACATTACCTATCAAACTCCATTCAACTCTCCCCATTCTCCATTAACTTTCCTCTATCCCAAACCAATTTCGAAGGTCCTTAAAACATAAAAGGCAAGAAAAAGAACAAACAATAAGAAAACCCTGTAAAACAAATAGAAATACGACACCACAAAGAAAGTGGCATGGTCGTGCACTAGTCATACACAAAAATGTAAATTAAGCACAAACAAATCACAAAATATTGAAAGGACAAAACTAGCAATAAATACCATGACTCAATCCCCATGGGTTCCCAATGCTTCCAAGGGAAAGATCAACTGAAGCCTTCTTCAAGATTTCATGGAAGTCTCTTTGCCATGCAATTCCTTGAATCATACTACCATAAATACATAACTAACAGTGCATAAATAAACATAACAATATACATGTTACCTTACCTTTTTGTGCCAAGCACATTACCTTGTAACTAAACACATCCATGCCATCTCTCAAGGGACTCCAATGCCCTTCATGTATCCAACTATAACTAGAAACTAGCTAATATACCTATCTGTTAGGACCCCACTATGTATCATTTTTGCTACATATTTTGATACCACTTTACCCTTATAACCATGAATCCCAGTATCATTTTCATTCGCTTTTTCCCAAGGTATACAAAAACCTCTTCTTTATTATATGATTAATCTGTTTTGCATTTAATTCCATAATACTCTTATATTTTATCAGTTGAAGTGCATCATTGCTAATACAAATCCAAAGGTTGCAGATAAGCATATGCGTCCGTTGCTGAAACAGCTGACTCAGTTGCTGAAACAGCTGACTCAGTTGCTGAAACAGCCGTCAAACACGCAAATTCCGTTGACCGTAATTTGCGATTCTGGAAGAACCTTTCGAGGAATGATGGAAGCAGTTCAAAGAAATGATTACCTGGATTATCCTGAAGATAGCATTTTTGTTATCTCTGTTGTAACAGTATTCTGCGTATGAGGAACTGAATGATCCTGTTTTGGGAAAAAGAACAGATTGAAGATTTGTTTTGATGTAAATTGTAAATGATGTCTCCTCTTTAAAAAGAGGAGACATCGTCATTAGAAGGGGTCGATCAGTCAGTCAGTGATTGTAACAGGAGAAGAGCATACTGTGTAAAGACTGGAGCTAGTCTCCATTTATAATATATCAGTGACTTTGACAGATGAATAAATTTTCTTCTTGATTGTTCTAATTTAATTCTTTCTCCCGGGGAATCTTGTGAGAAGGAAAGGGCCCGCCTTCCTCACAAGATTCGCCCATTAGTTCTTGTAATCT
The DNA here is from genome assembly GCA_000404065.3 of Pinus taeda. Classification (NCBI taxonomy): domain Eukaryota; kingdom Viridiplantae; phylum Streptophyta; class Pinopsida; order Pinales; family Pinaceae; genus Pinus; species Pinus taeda. The sequence goes on from APFE030351825.1 coordinate 37,754, forward strand.
GTTTAATCGTTTATATGGTTGCACTTCATTCTGATCCTGTTGTTAGACACTGGTTACATAGATTGAATACTACTCTGTTCCCTTAGCAACTGCATGTATTGAATGTTTGCACTCGTAGGAATTGAGATATCTGTTCTGATTTGATTGTGCGAATGAGTGATGTTGGGAGACAGATACTGAAGGTTCCTGCACTCAGGAATAGGGTTCTGTCCCCCTTAACTGCTTCATTTTATCTGCAGTGTGAGTAGAACCAGAGATCAGGTGCTGAAGGTTCCTGCTAACAGGAATAGGGTCTTGATCTCTTGGATTATAGTGTGATTAGATGTCAGGCATCAGGTGCTGAAGGTTCCTGCTAACAGGAATAGGGTCTTGATCTCTTGGATTATAGTGTGATTAGATGTCAGGCATCAGGTGCTGAAGTTCCTCACTAAGGAATAGGGTCCTGTTCCTGCTGTGGTTTATTGAGTTCTTTCCTTTTGATTCCCCTTTATTTGAATTATAACTGCAACAGAGGGATTATCCCCATTATAACTTAATTAGCTGCAGCTTTGATTAAATGGAGTGTGAATCAGTAGATTAGTGAAATTAATGACTGTGCGTTCTTTCTTTACTACAACATTTCTTTTGCTTTTGAAATTGAGCACATACAGCGCGAAACTACCTTTGAAATAAAAAGACTTCCTCGGGTTGATAATTTATGTGGCGCTTGAATTGGGAAACAATTAAAGCGACCAACATTTTGGCGCCGTTGCCGGGGAAGGTAATTATAGATTTCAAGAGCATTAATCTTTTCTTTTCAAATGTGCAGATTGTATGAAAGGACGAGGAAACCAGAAGAAAACTAACCCCGCAGGTGGCAAAGGCTGGGGAGGACGGAAAACTTTTATTGACGAAATTGTATCAAAGGCTGAATCATCGCAAAGATTAAGTTCTCGAAAGTCAAAACTTCAGCAATCACCCCAGTCAGATTATAAGACAGAAGAAGTTGTGGGTCCTGAAAATATCGAAGAACCAGCAGTAAGTGCTGGAGAATCAGAGGAAAGTGCTGATAAATCAGCAGAATACATTGAGGAAATAGTAGAAAGCGTCGGACGACCAATAGAAAACATCAAAGAGCCAGTAGAAGACTCCGACGATCAAGCAAGCGCAGTAGGAGAGCCAACAATGGAAGGGGACAATGAAGGTCTCTTTGGTGGAAGACGAGTAGAGCTCGAAGGGGAAAGAAGGGATGAAAATTCCCTCTCTACCTTGGGATTTCCTATTAGTGATCTCCCTGCAGGAACAATGAAAAATATTCCATTGTCTGCTTTACCTAACTTTCATGGTTTATCCACCGAAGATCCGGATGAGTTTCTTTTCGAATTTGATATATTATGCAGAAGTTATGATTATGTTACTAACGCTCAAAAGTTGAAACTGTTTCCAGCCACCTTAAAAGGGAATGCTTTAAGATGGTTCATGAGCCTTGGAAGTCAGGTAATCACAACATGGGAACAGATGAAACGAAAATTTCTGCTTAAATATCAAGACTACTGCCGAACGAAAGAAAAGAAGGATGAACTGTTCAATATGGCACAAAAGTCGGATGAGAGTCTGGAGGACTATATAGAAAGGTTGCAGTACAATATACAGAGATCTGATCATCCAGATATAAGTAAGGAGATTAGCAAAACAATATTACTCAGAGGTTTAAGGGATGATTGTTTAAATATGTTAAACATGCTTGCCAAGGGAGATATATCCAAGGAATCCTACGATGAGATTTGTGAACTTGCTAAGAGGTGCTCTAGGGGAGCTGCAAGAAACAGAACAAGAGATTCCACCTATTCAAGAGTGCAGAAATCAGCCAATGGAGGAGCAACAAGAGCTGAAATAGGTAATTTACTTGAAGAGTTTAAAACCGAGATGTTAAGTTCTTTTGCTTCACAAATTGACACATTGCAGGTTAAGAAGAAGCAGGCCGAAGCAGAAGCAACCCTGGCTATCTTTTGCCCGAAGTGCAGAGACAAACATCCACTGAGGGAATGTCCAATGAATAAAGTACCAATCTGTACCCTCTGTGAGAAAGATCATGAGACAGAGCAATGCCCATCTCTGCCAGGAATAAAAGCAGCATTGCAGCCAACAGAAGAAGAAGCTGAAGCAGTTTACCTGCTAACACAAAGAAGACAATGGCAACCAAGAGGACAAGGTATGAACTCTAGTATGCCATTTAATCGTTGGAACAATTATTCTGCTTTTGGTCAAACAAATTACCCCCCCTCCAACCAAACAGGCTACCCTCCCTTCAACCAAATGCAATATCCATTTTTTAATTTCCCACCCATGCAGCAAATGCAAAACCCTCCCTTTGTTGACCCTTCAATGTGGACTCCTTGGCCTCCTCAGCAGCCATCTTCTTTTAACCCCTGGAATCCAAATTGGAGAAGTCAACAGCTCCCGTATCCAAATCAGATGCCTCAACTACAACAAACACTCCCTCTGCCATCAAATGCCCAGCCAAATAACCAGATGAGACCCCAGCTACCTGTGCAACCAAATCCTAACCCCAATAATAAAGTTGTGCAAGTTATTGATATCCACGATCAGTCTATATTCCCTACAACTCAATGCAATGACGTCCATTTGAGATCTGGGAAAAGAGTAGGGCCTATTATTCATGATATAACTCCTCCTGATTCGGATAAAAATGAAACTGAGAAACATAAAGAAGCACAATCACCTTCTAACAAGAACGTTGAAATATCAGAACCCCCATTCCCCGAGCGTTTGGTTTTAACCAAAACTGCTGAAACACCTGCTTTTAATTTTCTAGGGGAGTTGCAAAATTTGCATATTAAAATTCCACTTTTACAAGCATTAAGAGATGTACCAATCTATGCCAGAACATTAAGGGATATTTGTGTTAAGAAACCTGGTAGGAAAAGTAAAGACCCCCTTACAATACATGTGATGGAAGACCTTTCTGCATTAATGTCCGGAAAAGCTCCCCCTGTCAAATATGGTGATCCCGGCCATCCTACTGTTACAGTTCGGATTGGTAAAACAATGATTCCCCAAGTTCTGGTAGATTTAGGTGCTGCAATTAATATAATGACTCTTGAAACTTCACAATTGTTACAGCTGAATAACATAATCAGAGATACACCCACCATTTTAGAGTTAGCTGACCGTTCCACAATTAAACCTGAGGGAATTGTTGAAGATCTACTTATTTCAGTTGAATCCTGGAAATACCCAGCTGATTTTGTGATATTGCAGACTAAAACAAAGCTGGGGGGACATCCCTTAATTCTAGGAAGGCCTTGGCTGGCCACAGCTGATGCTTTTATTAGTTGCAGATCTGGTTCAATGACAATTTCAAATGGTTATGAAACAAAACAGCTCACTCTGTATCCTCAGGCCACTCCGGTAGTTAATAATGAAGATTCTATATGGATGGATTATGATGATAATGCTGTTCAGCCTATTCTAACCATAGGACAAGCTTTGACTCTTAAGGACAATACAGAAGATGAGATAATCAATAATTTCATTTGTGAACCTTCTTTTGTTATTGCTGAAACACACAATCAATTAACTGCAATTTTTGAAACTGATGCGCAAGAAAACATTGAATCTGAAAATTCATCCCAGACTTTAACCACAATTTCATCTAAAAGCATAACAGTTGAAATTGAGCCCGGCAAGACATTAAATATAAATCCTGACCTAACAGATGTTCAAAAGCAGCAATTAATGAAGTTATTGCACAAATATAAGGAGGCATTTGCATGGGATTACACGGATATGAAAGGTATTTCTTCTGAATTATGCACTCATCGAATTTACATTAAAGAAGGGTGCCGACCTGTGTGTCAACCCCAAAGGCGAATGAACCCCAATTTACGAGAAATTGTTAAGGAAGAACTTCAAAAGTTGCTTAATGCAGGATTTATATACCCCATATCTGACAGTGAATGGGTTTCCCCTTTAGTAATTGTCCCTAAGAAAAACGGGAAATGGAGAGTATGTGTTGACTATAGAGCTTTAAACAAAGCAACCCAAAAAGATCACTTTCCTTTACCCTTCATTGATCAGGTGTTGGACAGTCTAGCAGGGAAGAAATTCTTTTCTTTTCTGGATGGATTCAGTGGGTATAATCAGATAAGAATTGCACCCCAAGACCAGGATAAGACCACATTCACCAGCCCCTGGGGGACTTTTGCCTATAGAGTTCTTCCATTCGGGTTATGTAATGCGCCAGCAACTTTTCAAAGAGCTGTTATAGGAATTTTTTCTGATATGCTGAATGATTCTATGGAAATATTTATGGATGATTTACCCCTTATGGTGTGTCTTTTGAAGAGGCACTGCAAAATCTTGAGAAAGTACTTAAGAGATGTATACAAGCTCACCTCTCCCTAAGTACTGAAAAATGCCATATGATGATGAGCGAAGGAATAGTACTTGGACATTTCATTTCATCTCAAGGTATTCAGGTAGATCCATCTAAAATATAAGTCATTCTGAATCTTTATGTTCCTAAAACTCAAACTGATGTGAGAAGCTTTCTAGGGCATGCTGGATACTATAGAAGGTTTATTAAGGATTTCTCTAAAATAGCTTCTCCATTATTTGTCTTGCTCATGAAAAATGCTGAGTTTAAATGGACTAATTCTTGTCAGAAAGCTTTTGAAGAACTTAAGCATAAGTTGTCTACTGCTCCTATTTTAAGGGGGCCTGATTGGAATCTCCCCTTCCACATATCTTCTGATGCTTCTGACATTGCAATTGGAGCGGTTTTGGGACAAGAGGAAAATCATCTTCCTTATGCTATATATTTTATCAGTAAGAACATGACCCCTGCTGAGCTTAACTATACAGTTACCGAGAAAGAATTTCTTGCAGTAGTCTATGCCATTAATAAATTCCGACATTATATTACTGGATATTCTACTTTTGTGCACACTGATCATTCAGCTATTAAATATTTAATGAACAAGTCTGTCACAAATGCTAGAGTTACCAGATGGCTATTACTATTGCAAGAATTTGACATCACAATTGTAGATCGGCCTGGTAAAGAAAATGTGGTGGCTGATTTTCTTTCACGGTTAAAAACTGACAATAATATTCCAGTAGATGATTCTTTTCCTGATGAATATCTGTTTGCAGTCTCTGCTCACTCCCCATGGTACGCAGATATTGCTAACTATTTGGTTGCAGGAAAACTACCATCACACCTGTCATACAGAGAAAAGAGAAGAATTGTTCAGCAAAGTGCCAGGTATAGCTGGATAAGCGGGTGTCTTTTCTATACTGGGCTCGATCAGGAGATTCGAAGATGCATCAGGGAGGATGAAGTGCATGACATATTGAAAGCTTGCCATGATGGCCCTTGTGGAGGGCATTTCGCTGATAAGAGAACAGCACACAAAATTCTGAGGATGGGTTACTATTGGCCCTCATTATTTAAAGACGCAAAGAAATATGTAAGGGCCTGTGACAGCTGCCAGAGAATGGGTCAACCCAATCATAGAGATCAAATGCCATTAAACCCCCAAATAGTTTGTGAACCATTTGAAAGATGGGCTTTGGATTTCATAGGGCCCATTAACCCTCCATCCAATCAAAGAACTTACATATTAGTCTGTACAGACTATATGACTAAATGGGTGGAGGCCAAAGCACTCATCAGAGCCAATGAAGAGGCTGTCCTAGCTTTCTTGTTTGAAGAAATTTTCACTAGATTTGGAACTCCTAGAGAGCTAGTTACTGATGGAGGACCTCCATTTAATTCTCACGGTTTTAAGTCCACCCTCCACAAATATCACATTCAACACAGAATGACTACACCATACCACCCCCAGGCCAATGGGCAGGTGGAAAGCACGAACAAAGTTTTGGAAGCCATTCTAACTAAGACAGTGAAGGATAACCGGAAGGATTGGTCCCAAAGGCTCCCTGAGGCATTATGGGCTTACAGAACTACTTGGAGAAATACTACAGGATTTTCTCCCTATGAATTGGTCTATGGTAAAAATGCTGTTTTTCCTGTGGAATTTGAAATTAAAACTCTGAGAACAGCTCTAGCTGTTAATCTTGATTTGACTGATGTGCAGACAGCTAGGTTGCAGCAGCTCTTGGAGTTGGATGAAAAAAGATTAGATGCCATCCATCAAACAAACATGATACAGCAACAAAGGATGAAATGGCATGACAAAATCATCAAACACAAGCAATTCCAAAAAGGTAATTGGGCCCTACTATATGACTCTCAGTTTGAAAATTTTCAGGGTAAGCTTCGTACACGATGGCTTGGACCATATGAAGTAGATGTTGTTTTCCCAAATGGAACGGTAAGACTTTTAACAATTGATGATGCTAAAACACCTCTGCTAGTTAATGGCCATAGACTACGTTTATATCAACGCCCTGTTTCTAAAGAAGATTTTAAAACTGCCTGCATGACTGATATTCATTATCTTTTTTTGGGGGAATCTTCTGCCCCTCACAACAGTTAAACTCTCTGCACTATATTTTTAATAATAGATTAGATATAGTACTAATAATCCCTGTCAAGGATTGGTATATTGCAATTGGATTTTGCAGATTCTGGAAAAGGCTGATTAAGGAGGACAGACTTATCATAAGAAGACCTGAAGCCTCAAACACAGAAGTTGTTTTCATCAATATCCCTTCATTATGCCCATAATCCCATTCCTGAAATATTTTTCCTCAGATAAGTGCTTCCCACTCCCTACCCCTATCAAATAAATTTCCCCATCCATTTCGGACCTAAGTCATTTTTATCATATCTCTGATTTCCCGTTGCTGAAACACCTGTTTCAGCAACGTACCGTTCATTTTCCCGTTGCTGAAACACCTGTTTCAGCAACGTACCGTTCATTTTCCCCGTTGCTGAAAACATCTGTTTCAGCAACGTATCACTCAGATTTCTTTCTTTTTCGTTGCTAAAACGACATTCAGCAACCAGTCTTCAGTAAACCATTACTCCTCTCCGCCGTTGTATAAGCTTTGTGGTTCTGCACGACTTCACTTCAGATCTATTCCGTGAAAAATCATTCAGCAGATGACACCCCCATTCTAAACCCCATAGAACTTAACAGATTCCTCCACGCACAATAAAGTCACTTGGAAGCAATTGACACTTCGAATCATTTAAAAGGTAAAAATGTAAGGTATAAGGTTTTAATGTAATTCAGTTAAAAGTATATTAAAGAGAGGATTTTTAACAGATCTTCACACGCCCGATCATTATTACACCGTACTTAGGGGGGGGAATTCCAAGAATAACGATAACTCCGCAATCAATCAAATATCCTCCTTTGTCATATCCACCACCATTATCGCTACCTTGCAGACTCTGTTGCAGCAACTAGCGAGAATTGGGGTCTGTATGTACTGTGTCTTGGGCCTCTGTGTGTAACTCAAAGCGATAGCCATGGGAGGGGCAGCCGTCAGACATGAGCCCGGCTCTGTAAGTCTACTTCAATTATTCCCCGAAGTGTATCAGATATTTCAGCAAGCGGGATGGACAGTTTATTTCGAAAGATTGGGTGAATTTGATCAGGGACAAGTCTTAGAGTTCGCACAAAACCTCCAAGACGACTTTTCAATGGTCCAAGGGGCTCGTATCTCAGTAACAGAAGAAGACATAGTTCAGGTATCAGGGTTGTCGGCTACAGGAACTCGCTGGTTCAGCAGAAAGAAGGTTATTATGAACGCCCAGCAGGAATTCCTTCGCCCTGAGGAGCAAGTGGAACGTAGAGGGCGTGGGGTTAGTCTGCATTCACTTCCCCAACCTTGGCCATCAGTGGCAGAATTCATTAAGCATTATTTAACATGTGAAGGGCGCTACCAGGTAGTGTACAACCATGATTTCGTTTTAATGAATCATTTAAGAAATGCACAACTGGTAAATATCCCCTATTATCTGCTTGGATGTATTAAAAATATGTCTTATTATTGTAAACGTTCTAAATTCCCTTCATTATCCCTCACCCACCACCGATTATGCCAGCTGTTAATACAGAGGGGCCTTGCTCAGCAAAACCCTCCTCTGCATGCCCCACTTCCTGATCCCCAGCCATCCCAAAACCCCCATCTGTCCGAAACTCCCCAGCAAAGTCAAACGCCCTTACAACCCGAAAGCTCTCACCATACTTCGGAAACCCCCCATGAAGGACAGCAGGACAATACCTTATATCCCCCAGTGGACCCAACAGCAGAATCTCCCCGCTTAGCAGAGTCAGCCGGTCCCACTATTTCCGTCTCTAGTGACGACCCTCTAACACCACCGTCCCCACCCATTCGCAAAAGAAAGAGGACCCTAACCGGCTCGGTCTCTAGACCGCATACAAGGGCTAGACCCCAAGCTCTTACTCGACCCGAAAGTCCTCCCCCTAGAAAAAAACCTGGCCCTTTAAAGAAAAGGAGAAACCGCGACTTCACCGCCTTCCTTCCAAAAAGGAAACAGAGAACAACCGTTGAAACAGAATCCACTCCCGCTTCCCCTGACCCCGCCGCTATTCTATTAAAACCCCTACTTCCATCCCAAATTCCCCAACCCGTTTCACCCGGAGGGACTACCACACAAGAACTAGTACCCCGGGATAATATGACATCGTTTATGGCTGAAAAAGTGAATGTCCCACAAGAACCATTCACTTCCCCAGTGGCTGAAACACAAGAACCAGCCACTGAGGTACAGAATTACACCAAGCATGATGATAGGGGAAAATCAGTTGTAGTTGAAACACAAAAGCCAACTACGCCAGTGCATCAACAAACCACCCCAGCGGAGTCAGCTGGTGTACAGGGTATACAGACTATGACATCTCTTCTCGAGGAAAATGAATTCCTCAAATCTGAATTAGAAGCATATAAGAAGGAAGTAACCATGGCTCGAGAGGCTTTTGAGAGGGAACTGAACCTCTATACCCTAGCACAAGCAGCCTCAATGCAAAATAAGGAGCCATGCAAGGAATACATGTGCCAGGAGTGCGGCAATATTTACCAAGGTGCAGGCTACAAAATAATTGAAGTTCAATTATCCGAGGTATCTAAATCTGTTGAAATAAAAGAAGAATGCCCTACTGCTCCACAAGAACCAGCAGGGCCCTCTATAAAGCAAGAAAAACATACTGAATCACAGATAGTATACTCTTCACAGACTGATCCGGCCACTCAAACAGAATTACCACCTCAATCAGTCAGTGTAGCCATACAAACAGAAACACCACCACAATCAGTTGATAAGGCCAGTCAAACAATGCCCCAACCCATTACTGTTGATGCCAAGATAGAGACTATGCCATGGAACCAGTTGGAACAGATGAATAAATGGAAAAGGCAATATGCCGAAGAACAGGACAAAGTGTTAAGCCAACACAAGTTACAATGGCAGAATCATGCATATGCCAACTGGGACAGATGGGAACAGATGAGGCAGCAGCTTAGGAATTACAAAAAGGAAGCCAGGGAATCTAAGGAAAAGATAACCCTGATGTTTTCATTAGCCCAGAAATTGATGGCTACACGTAAACCTTCAGTAAATTATTCTCTCTTTCTTGCTGAGCGATTCATTTATTTTCAGTTGAAGGCAATAAAGAACGGCAGACCATATGAGCTAATGACTGCAGGAAACTTTGTTGAAACTTTTAACGAAGCCCCTGAGAGTGATCAGCATTTGTTGTGTGAACTCTACCTCCATAATGAGGCTATGCCGGAGAATAGAGAAGTCAATATCATCCCAATAACAGGGGATATACAAATAAGGGCATTTGTATCATTTTTGTCTAACCAACTCACTTGGCAATCTGCGTTTACTGCAAGCAGCCATAATGAGGACAATAAACTCCTGTGGATCAGACCAGAGCCCTTGAAGCCAACCCTGTTTATCGCCCAATATTATGAGTTTTTACAGAAGCCAGGAATGCACAGGTACATGCAGCAATTACAGGCTTCAATACTGTCAAAGTGTCAACAGCACATTAGGGTAAAAGGCAATGCTGCAATGAACGCCAATGTTATGTTTTGGCAACAGTCATGCAAAGAAAGACAAGACTATCACCCTTTTAACCCTCACAATCTTCAAGCTGCATTATCCAGGGTTTCCAATTATATTCGTTGTATTCAACAGTGTGGAGTAAACTGGATTGGATATCGGTTCCATTTTCCAAGTCTATGGTTGCCTTCAGAACAGTATCAGTGTAATTTCAAGTTGACCAACAGAGATGAAACCTTGGCATGGCAACACTTGCAGAATAACAAAGGATTCAGAGATCCTACAGAAGACACCTTCTCCAGCTATTGCTTGAGTAATCTGCATGCTCAGTCCCAGTACTCAGACTCTGATTCAGACTAGGGGTTGCCTGAGGACATGCAACATTTCTAGCTGGGGGGGATGTTAGGACCCCACTATGTATCATTTTTGCTACATATTTTGATACCACTTTACCCTTATAACCATGAATCCCAGTATCATTTTCATTCGCTTTTCCCCAAGGTATACAAAAACCTCTTCTTTATTATATGATTAATCTGTTTTGCATTTAATTCCATAATACTCTTATATTTTATCAGTTGAAGTGCATCATTGCTAATACAAATCCAAAGGTTGCAGATAAGCATATGCGGCCGTTGCTGAAACAGCTGACTCCGTTGCTGAAACAGCTGACTCAGTTGCTGAAACAGCTGACTCAGTTGCTGAAACAGCCGTCAAACACGCAAATTCCGTTGACCGTAATTTACGATTCTGGAAGAGCCTTTCGAGGAATGATGGAAGCAGTTCAAAGAAACGATTACCTGGATTATCCTGAAGATAGCATTTTTGTTATCTCTGTTGTAACAGTATTCTGCGTATGAGGAACTGAATGATCCTGTTTTGGGAAAAAGAACAGATTGAAGATTTGTTTTGATGTAAATTGTAAATGATGTCTCCTCTTTAAAAAGAGGAGACATCGTCATTAGAAGGGGTCGATCAGGCAGTCAGTGATTGTAACAGGAGAAGAGCATACTGTGTAAAGACTGGAGCTAGTCTCCATTTATAATATATCAGTGACTTTGACAGATGAATAAATTTTCTTCTTGATTGTTCTAATTTAATTCTTTCTCCCGGGGAATCTTGTGAGAAGGAAAGGGCCCGCCTTCCTCACAATATTCGCCCATTAGTTCTTGTAATCTGTTCAATCGTTTATATGGTTGCACTTCATTCTGATCCTGTTGTTAGACACTGGTTACATAGATTGAATACTACTCTGTTCCCTTAGCAACTGCATGTATTGAATGTTTGCACTCGTAGGAATTGAGATATCTGTTCTGATTTGATTGTGCGAATGAGTGATGTTGGGAGACAGATACTGAAGGTTCCTGCACTCAGGAATAGGGTTCTGTCCCCCTTAACTGCTTCATTTTATCTGCAGTGTGAGTAGAACCAGAGATCAGGTGCTGAAGGTTCCTGCTAATAGGAATAGGGTCTTGATCTCTTGGATTATAGTGTGATTAGATGTCAGGCATCAGGTGCTGAAGTTCCTCACTAAGGAATAGGGTCCTGTTCCTGCTGTGGTTTATTGAGTTCTTTCCTTTTGATTCCCCTTTATTTGAATTATAACTGCAACAGAGGGATTATCCCCATTATAACTTAATTAGCTGCAGCTTTGATTAAATGGAGTGTGAATCAGTAGATTAGTGAAATTAATGACTGTGCGTTCTTTCTTTACTACAACATTTCTTTTGCTTTTGAAATTGAGCACATACAGCGCGAAACTACCTTTGAAATAAAAAGACTTCCTCGGGTTGATAATTTATGTGGCGCTTGAATTGGGAAACAATTAAAGCGACCAACAGTCTGTAATTCAAATACTGGTTAAATATGTAACCAATCAGTTGTGCTTAAATCTGGTTCTATACGTGGATTTCCCCCCTAAGGGTCTCGCTTATCTGACCAATCACTGTTGGTCCCTTGTTGACTTCTCCTTTTATCAATCGCTTCAATCTGTGCCATTGATCTCACTTCTCTAGATCCAATGGATATTACGTCATCTGCTCACCAACTAACTTGGATGATCTCCACCATTGATGTGACCCATCTAATTGAACAACTGTCATGCAATCTCGCATGGAATCTTGCACGACCAATATCAGGTCAAGAGAACACGAGAAAAGTGGTTTTCCTGTGCTACATGTCGCCCACGAAGCTTAATCGCATGATTTTTATGAATACCATTTACAGCCTTTAGGGCATGCTAGATACCACTTCCCACTTATCAATACTACCCACATGCTTAATTCATACTTTTAAAAAAGGCACTTAAGGAAAGGTTTAGTGCTTAAACTCAGTATTAATGCTTAACACTAATTGACTGTGATTTATAAATAAAATATGTGAACAGAGAAAAATACTTGATTGGGGTCTAGAACGCCGATACACAGTCATAAGAGAATTTCATTCATCGCACCTATGTTTAACAGTATGAAACCAAGAGAGTGATGAAACCATGAGAGGTATATCAGTAGGCAACATGCATGCAGGTGTGGGAGTGATACCTCAACTGTGCTTGTGGAGCAATTGCCTCACATAACTAGCCAAACATCTATAGCAATTGACAGAGAGGGGCAACAGTTGCAAGAGAGGGGAAAACCTGCAGAACGGTTATCAAATTCTTGAGAGAGGCACACCTGTGGAGTGGTTGCAAGAGGTCAGTTTTGCAAAATAGGCAGAAGGGAGTTACAAAGTAGAGAGGGAGGCCAAAAATGGCACTGGCTTTGATACCATGTCAGATCAGGAGCAAACTCCTCAAATGTAATTGTATATTCATTCAGATTGTTCATTATTATATATAAGAGGGAGTGATTGTTCAGTTCATCTCCCGATGACTCCATTTTCTCTATTATTTATTTACACTAGTTATAGTTGTTCACCCAATCCCTATGATTAGGTGTTAATAGTAATTTCATGGTTTTGTGTGAACTTTTCTAGTATCAACATTTCCCTTTAATTTTGTCTGCTTTTCCTTGTTTATTGCTCTAGGTCTAAAATTTACAGTAGAAAGTCTAGTCTCAGCCTTTGATTTTTTTATTTTATTTTTTCCTTGCATCCTCGGTCAGTGTGCTTATTTCACTAACAATCACGCCAATCAATGCGATATACTCAAAAATAGTCACGTCGACCCCCTTCTGGCACTTGTTGTCAGTTAGGTAGTCGCACCGATGCCTGTAGGTGAAGATTTAGGTTCACCCTAGATCTCGACCAGTGTGTCTTGCTCTCTTGATTTATGCTCATATCTTGTTAGCCTGTGTTCTCCCTGACTAGAAAGTTTCATTTAGCTTGGTTTGTGTGCTTGCTTGGTTTAGTCCACCCTCTAATGTGTTAATTTTGGCCCTGTGTGAAGTTATTTCTTATTTTTATTTTTCTTTGAATCCCTCAATCAACACTAGTTATCAATTAGGCAGTCGTGCCGATCAAGCCATCAGCGCTAGTTGTAGTACTGGTCAGTCATGTCGGTCGTGCCTATTGGTGCTAGTTGTTAGTTAGGCAGTAGCTCTAGTCTTTGAGTTAAGAATTAATCATAATTTCTCCCATTCCAGTGCCAATGTGTCTTGACCCTCGGACTCTCTTCTTCCTCCCAGAAGTGACTAGGATGCTTTGTTTTCTAGTTTTGATTGATTGATTGGCTTGAAGTTTCATTGCTTGATTTTTTTTGAGTTTGTTTCTATGACCCTAGGCCATATAGGTTAATTACCATTCATATGTTTGTTTACTCTTTGTGTCAATTTGCTGATTTGATGCTTCATTTAATCCATCTTTTAGTTGGAACATCTTCATTGCTTCATTTTCAATCGAATGAGTGAAAGAGTCTCATTCGTTCTCTTATTTCAAGTGTCTCTTTTCTCATTTCGAGCTTAGATTACATTGATTGGTTTGTCGATTGAAGCATTTATGTGTTTGGTTTGTTCGATTCAGGGAAAAATTTGCTTTTAGTTTCATTTATCATGCTTTGGATTTGATCGATGCTTGTTTGTTCAGAATTGAAAATTTTCATTAAAGTGCTTTATGTGAAAGATTCATTTTGCATTTTATGAAAAGAAGAACATCATTCCAGTTTACTTAAGAGAAAATATTGCATTAGTAGCGTTCTTGAGAAGCTAGAATTGCATCACCATAGGCATGGAAATGAAATGGAACTTATTTTGTTGTTAAGGGAAGTTTAAGTGCATTTAGAAGATTTATTAGAGAAATATTTCATTCTTTGATTGTTGCATTGATTTTGTGTTCCCTATCTCTCAATTAGTGTTAACATTCATTGAAGACAAAGATCTCTTTTCTCATATAGCTACATGTAGGAGTTTTTTCAGATGACAGCGGTATGGCGTTGTAATTGAAACCTAATTCAAGATCAACCGTTCAAATTTATTGAATTAACCTAAGGAAGCATTGAAACTTAACACTCACATTTAGTGGTCCAGGCTAAAGATGTGTTCCAACGTCTTTAAACCTAGCCGTTGCTGTTCGCTTCGGCACTAGACAACGCTAGTGCAGAGTTGTGCTCCCCGTACCATCGTGTATATGAAGGGAGACCCCACTAGGTCTACAATACTTTATCCACATGAAGTCGAGTCTACCACCTTTTAAATGTGATACACCGAACACAACATTCCTAGAGATTTCCTTCCTGTACTCCTCGGTTCGCTGGGTGGTATTTTGCAGCTCATGGTTACCTGGTAATCCTTTTGCCTAGATTATCCGGAGCAGTCATTTTGGTATTTTTGACTCGTTAAATTTAAAATATCATCGAGCACTTGTCCTTTCGAGCTCGTTAACTTCAAACATGACTAGAGACACCTTTTTCCCTTTTCTCGACTCTTAAAACATGAAAAGGCAAAGTTTTGTTTTAGTGTTCTAAAATTAACTTCCCATGAAATATTCTTGGTTAAATTTATATTAATTAGAAATGATTTAGGGTCAATTCCAATGGAAAAATTTCCAGAATCTAGCAGTCAAGGATTTCCCTCGGATGGGAATCTTGGTCGTTTTCCTTCTTTTGGAAACGTTGGTGCTCGTTATTTGGCGATGTTGTCCCTTCCTAGGTTAGCCATTGGTCTAGCTTTCTGGTTTTTTTTGACCTCGGTGGTCCCGAGTGTCCTGAATCCTGTAAAAATGTCCCCTTTATTCAAATCACATGTTGAAAATGCAACGAGATGATGAATTTTCCTTCACTAAGTGGGCCTGCAGGTTATTTTTGGCGCAAATTCTATTTTCAGACTATGTCTATTTTTAGACATATGGATCATGGTCTATGAGTTGCAGGATGGTATTTATGGATGATTGGTCATGTTGGTAAAGATAGATGGACCTCTATTTTTAGACACTTGGGCGGAGTCTATTTTTAGACTGCCAGTCAAAAAAAATAGAACAGTCGAATATTATGAGCTCTTAATAATATTTGGACTATAAACATTATCTTCTCCTCTTGCAGCACTTCAGTTCGAGCTACGGATGTGGCACATGCAACTTCCAGAAGGAAATATGTTTTTCCTATGGGTTAGTTGATCTATTGCATGATGGACTTCAGTTAGAACTCAAGTGATTGAGTTTGGTGGAGTTGATTGAGGAGTTGATGGAGTTGTGTTCAGTTTGACTTAGTTGAACTAGTTGTATTTAGTCTAACTGCCAAATAAACTAGTGATGTGAATTAATTATTAATTAATTCACTAATTATTAACTCATAAATCAACTAAAGGATACATCAGTTAACTCATTGCATGGATAGTTCAGTGGAGACAAGTGTTAGAGGTGGGTGAAAGGGTGAGACTACTATCATTTGTGACTATAGCTGTGCATGAGATTTGCACAATAATTGATTGAGATTTCCAATGAGGATTGCATGGTACAATCCAAAGGTATTTTGAACTTGGAACTCATCTATTGTCAACTTGGATTGCGCAGTAGAGGCAAGCAAATAGTGGAGGAGATTTGAACTCGTGACTTGTTCAGATCTGAGCTAGTTTGTGTGTAGCATGTGGAGATAGTACTGAGTACTTGTGAGGAGTATTGTACTATGAATTGTTACATGTTCTCTATCATTATAATATACA